>CM076581.1:1598359540-1598635138 GCA_034641835.2 Pinus albicaulis
AAAAGAACCAACCAGGGCATCCCAAGGCTAAACCACCTCACCCTCATAAAATAGAAATCACGATTTACCGTGATCTACACCTGATCACTAGACCAACACAAGTATGAATATCACCAGATTCTCTCTGCCTACACCATGAGGAATTTTCCTATCTCCTAGTCTCTCAGGATTTACTACAACCCACAGTCTGAATCAGGGGTCACTAGGCCCTAAACCGAGACATACTCTCCAGGCTTTACCGTATATCCAAAACCTGAGATTTCTAGGCCTGAATGGAGAGCAAACCACCTCTCGTGCTTTATCGCAATCAAAACCCAGATTACTAGGCCCTAAATCGAGGCAACACATGAACCAGTTCTATAATCATTCAGAGATCCACCTCACTTAGCTTCAAATCCATCCGGCAATCCAACTAAACCAAAACATGAGAAATCCACCACACCGTGGCTATCCGAAAATGGCAAGGCTAGGATGAAAACACTGTCACACTTGGTAAAAAACCATGCCAAGACAAAAAAGAACCACATGCAATACCATACATGCCAGATCTAGCAAGGAAATCATACATGCAAATCAATACCTGCAAAGAATCCTGATATAGCTACTTGATTCTTGCTCCTATCTTGCTTCCTCCTTCTTCCTGCATTCTTGTCTTTCTTGCTCCAATGCCAAAGTGCTCCAAGAAACTCTAAGTGTCCTAGAGTGAGTGAGAGAGAGAGAGAGAGAATAATGAGAGAGCTCCAAAAATGCACTGACAAAAGGTACCAACTGATCCTCAAAAGCCTTTTTATAGAAGAGGTCTCTATTTTATTCATTTTCCATTATTTTTCTTCATTTTCCTCCTCACATGCAACCTGTGACCTTTCATCTCCCTTTTCTCCTAATTTCCATTATTTTCATAAATAAATGTGCCAACAATGTCATTTTGTCTTTCCAAAGCCTTTTCCATTGCCTTTGCCAATTTCCTTTAGCCATAATAAACCGAAATCAACACCCGTTAGGATGTTTTGCCCAACATTCAGCTTGGAATAAATGTCCCATCAACCGTGGTTATTATTTTTAACTTTTATTACATGGAATTTTCACCAAGGTTGTTACAGAACCCTCCCTCTTGGGGGAACACCGTCCTCGGTGTTTAATGACACCCACAAACCAACAACTGCTAAAAATAAAACATACTGCTTATGGAGCTTTATAACATAGCTTGTTGCAATATTTATAATGACCACTCTTTAAACATGACAAACATACCATTTATAGGAGTTTTATTACACAACTCATTACGGTATTTACAATAATATACACATATACACATATAAGCATTTGCTCAACCAACAAATAAAATGATATGATGCTTGTATCAACAACAAGGGAATTCAGAGGCTCACATCTCCACCCTCAAAGTAATACCAATATTCACCTCCTTCCCAAGAAGTCCAAAATCCACTACCAAAGTCAAATTTGCATCCAATGGCCAGCGCTACAATCCTTCGCCACTTGTCCTCTTAGTGAATAGTTATCAGCTCATTATTCCAAGGCACACTCCTAATGTGCATATGATTCCATCTGGCAATGTTGATGACCAAAACAATCCATCCCTGACCTTCCCTTCTTCGCTACACAGTCCCTCTAGAAATCTGGTAATCCCCTTCCATGCAGTGACTCACCTTCCAAGTTCCCCAACATCCCATATCTTGGACGATCCATCCCTTGGCAAGGATTCCTCGAATCGAAAGATACAAAAACCAAGGCATATACTTGCCTCAAAACTATCATACAGTTCATAACATGCTCATCACAATCAATGGACACTCTTGGGTACCAGTGTCCCACAACGGCCCTGCTCCTGAAGTGCTTTGCCAACATAATGTTTTATGTTTCAATTCCTTCCATTGATGCTGCTAGCTCTTGCACTCGGTTTCAACCATCCAAAACCGAGAATTACATGTTTTTTTTTTACCAAGCACATAATTTCCATTAGATTCAGAATAAATTGAAATAACTTCAAATCACACCTCATCGGTAGCTCGTCAAATAAGGTACACTTGCAATCATATTTACTTCCTGTCACAACAAGTGAAACTAGTTGTTTGCTCAAATCATCATGATAAACATATCACATCTGGTTAGCTCAAAACACAACCATCATAGGTCAAAAATCATGAATCGCGTGCAATCATCATAAACCATAATCATAAATCACATGTAACCATTATAAGTCAGAATTGTAGATCACATGCATAATAAAACTGAAATAAAATACCGATACTTATCCTTCATCAGTCCTTACTTCTGCCTTTGTTCTTTTGTACACCCATCGGATCGGTTGCTACACCCGACAAACACCATTGCCTTCTCTTCAAATACGTACACATACACATAGTGTACAACACATACATCCACACAAGGCGTACCACACCACACAATACGTACACTCACATCGACACACAACACATACACCTACACCCAGTGTACAATACAACACAACACATACAACTATATCTGGTGTATAACACAACACGATACATATACATAGTACCACACAACGAATACACATGTCACGATACCACGACTACACCATCCGCATACATAGTACCACATGCCCGCAACACATCATGTACATCATGCACACAATACCATATGTATACCAGTACCGTATGCACGACATGTACACAATACCACCTGTACACAATGCTACCTATACAATGTGTGCAAAACATCACATGTACACGACACCACCTGCATAATGTGTACTCAACGCTAAATGTACACCACACCATCTGTACACTGTGCACACAATACCACATTTACACAACACCACATGCACGACATGTACACAACGCCACATGCACGACATGTACACGACACCACCTGCACAAAACACCATGTGTACAACGTGTACACAACACCATATGCACATAGCATGATATGTGCAACACACACAACACCATATGTACATAGCATGATATGTGCAACACACGCACAACACCATATGTAGATAGCACTGCATATACAACATGTACATAGCACCATACGTACGCAACACCGCATGTCCAACATGCGCAAAACACCATATGCACACAACATTGCATATCCAACATGCACACAATACGGTATCTACACAACACCGCACATCCAACATGTACATAACACCATCTATACCTAGCACTGCATATGCAATATACACATAACACCATATATGCAACATGCATACAACATCTAATGTACACAATACTATATATGTTACAAGTACGCATCACCATAGGTATAATAATTGAATCTACAACATGCACAACATATACACAACAGTAGTACTACACATCCATAGACCGCACACTGACCCCAAAAGCAACCTTGCTTCTAGTGTATTTCCACTATCCATGCTTATCCTAGCATGCCGCAGATCACTCTACCTTCACTTCGTTGATGTACCCCTCAACATTACCTGTCCATAACATGCACATAGGGATAATGAAAGCTTATAATATCAATTCATATCCACGTGATACTCACCTCGTAGATCTGTTAGAGTTACTCTTCCCACTTTATTCCTCATAAGACCAGGAACCTCTTCATGCCATTCACCTACATAAGAAATCATTCCTCCACAAGAATGATCATTGAAAACCCAGTCATACAGTGACATATATATATATATATTATCATAAATCAATCGTCATCCTGTCAGATAACGACATATATACATATAAACATTAGCGTTAGACAATCATGATTCATGACGATCCTATTAGACATGACATACATGCATACGTACACGTAAACATATATAAACATCAACATAATCATGATCAAAACACAATTGCTAGATATCATAAGGTCTAGGTTAAGAGAACTTCCTTTATTCATGCACATCTTGCACAACGTTGAGAGAAAAAAATTCCAACATAGCCAAGGCATCTAACACCTCAGATCCATTCAATTTACTTACTTTTCCATTGTTCATTTACCCAATGGACTCAACTAGTCCAATCGACTGTCATATTATTACCTTACATTGTGCTTACTTATGCACCAAGCTTCATCCATGTCTTACATTACCTGTTGGGTACCACATGGATCTCCCCGAGCTCCATTAAATTTCCTCTTTCCCAACCAATTGCCAGACTCTAAAAACATAAAAGGCAAGAACAAGAACAAGCAGGAAGAAGACCATGAAAAATCAAAAGCAATACAATACCGCAGCAAAGTGGCAAGGCCTTGCACCAGACATAAACAAAGCTTCAACCAAGCGCAAAAAACCACAAGAGACCAAAAGCAAAAGATTGGAATCAAACACCATGACTCAATCCCCATGGGTCCCCAGTGCTTCCGAAGGAAAACTCAACCCGATCCTTCTCCAATATTTCATGGAAGTCTCTTTTGCCATGCAATCCCTGCATCATACTACCATAACCACACAATTGTCAACACATAAATAGATATAACAATATAACAGTTATCTTACCTTGTTGTACCAAGCACATTGCCTTGTAACTAAACACGTACACCTCTCAAGGAACTCCAATTCCTTGATGAATCCAATCATAACTAGAAACCAATTGTTATACCTGTCAAATGCATGTTCATAAATATAGCACATATCCAAATAATGTTAGACAAGATTAAGGTTAAGAAGACTTCCTATATGAAAATATCTTATTCGTTTGGAATTATGGTTTCCAAACATAGCCAAAGGAATTCTTACCCAATTATTTTCTTTTACCATTTACCGTGTTGCAATTGAGTACTACTATGTATTGTCATATCACCCATCTGTTAGTTATATAAACACATAAACTATTACCTTGTCATGCTAATACCAAGCATGTTTCCCTACAACTGTTCATACATGTCAATCACATGTTCCAAATATCAAGACATCAAGTACATATCAACTATCTCAACACGTTAGTATGACCATCTCAAAAGAAGATAATTTTTCCATGCAACCTTATAGGAACATATTCATATCATGCAAGTAATTGAACATTCATACAACAGATAAATGACATAATATACACCAAACACTCGAACACAGAATTAACGACATAATCAACCATTCAAACACCAAGTAGACGACATAAGCAAACTCATACTTTAATGTATCTCAAGGGGAGGCTATCTTATCTACACAAACAATCTAGATTAGCACGATATAATCTTCACAACACATCAACCCAAACCTAAATAAGGTCATGATATCCATAACAATAACTAGCTAACATGTTAATATCATAAACTCATAAACAATAGTCATTCATGCATAACAATTACATAGACATAGTTAGTCTAGATTAATACAACACAATGTCACAAATAAGTCGACTCATACCTGAATGTCATAACCCTAACCATCTGCATAGGCCAACCAAATTTAGCATGATACATTTAACATCAAGATATTCATGCTATAACCCCAACCATCAATTTAACTAACATATAACAACAAGAAGTTAAGATATAACATGCTCTTCAACAACATATAACATAATTATCAAGTTAATACCATGCTTGACTAACCAACACATGTACATACGATCACACTAGTTAACTAACATCTATCATGTATGTAACCATAAAATCAATAGAATGAAAGACATACACATAACTATAATGCATATGACTACACTGATCAACTAGCATTTATCACATATGTAACCATAATAACAATAGAATGACAAACATATAAGTAACCATAATGCTTACAACAACCATGAGTCACATACCTGCATGCCAAGAATACAAACTTGTATGAAGATATGCATTTACCCGAAATTCCATTGCTGCAACATAACTGTAATGATGTGCATCTCCTACTCTATCTCATGCAACACATTAGTATCATAACATACCAATATCATCATGATGAACTAATTGCATACAATCACCTCAACATCAATCAAATCAATTCAAACTTGACCATATGCACCCACTTGACATGTATAACCAATCATGAACGACCAATGCATGTTCACCATACGACATCACACATGCAAGCATACACAGATAACACCGAATCATGACCAATATGTAACCCTAGCATAAGCAAGCAATGCATGTACAATATGTAAGAAAGTGTGCACGAATAATACACAAGCATGGACAACACATAACCTATCATACACTCATGACAACATATTGACAACAACACCATCAACACTTCCATGACGACACCACTGTCACCATGACCAACACAACACAGATGCAACAAGAACATACACCATAGGTATGAGAAACACATATGCAACCAACTTGAATGCATGACCAACACACCGCCCATCCAGTCGAAGGGTTGAACCATGCTCTAATACCACTATGTACTATCAGATATGACACAAAGAGACTGAAAACCAAACATCACCCAAAGAGAGTGCAATCACGCTTTGATACCACTTTGTAACACCCTCTTCCCACATCTACCCAAGTAATTGACCAACTGGGGTAAACATGTGACGAGAGGCTACTATAATGAGATTTAACCTCCTAGGTGACCTTAAGGAAGTGGAACTAATGGAAACACAACATACACACTTTATACATCATCAATGATACCCCCAGGAGCTAACCCAACCTTCTAGGTCTCTTAACCCTTGTTCAAGTTAACATTTTGGCCTCTTTGAGCCATAGCCGCAGGCATAACACTACATGCCACCGATAAGGAGGCTATAGACGCAAGCATAACACTACGTGCCATCGGTCAGGGCCCCAAAAGCTCGGTTCTGTGCCTGCATCTCCGAGATTTGAGCCACCTTTTCAGGCCTAGAACCCAATGCTCTACCTAGAACTTAATGAAAAGTTCATAGATGATAAATAACAACAGGACAATGTTAAGGAAGAAATCACATTATTAAGAACTCATCTAGACCCCTCTTAGCCATGACAGACATTTTGTCAAACATGTCACAAACATTGAATCTACAAGTGTAAACAACATAACAAAGCAAATGGGTCTCATACTTATATGAGAATTTCTAAGAAGCATTGCTCCCCTGCATCATAAGCTACAATACAATTTATTTGACCATAGATACACTGTGCATTCATTTACAAGTAAAAACATGGATAGAGCCATACGTCATCACTGATAAAATACATGCTTATAACCAACATAATAACAATAGAAATAACATGGGTATAATAGCAATAGAATCCACGTAATAACCAGTGCAATTATATATCATATACCAAATGAATGAGCTTTTCATTAATGAGTGTAAAAACCAACCGAAGATGAGATTTCCACGTTCCACCCGACCATAGATTGGCTGAGCCAAATCTCTCTTCAGCCAACCACCCCCATACCATATTCCAAGCATGAATGTGAGACTCAAACCAAAAGAACTAACTAGGGCATCCCAAGGCTAAACCACCTCACCCTCATCAAATAGAAATCAGGCTTTACCGTTATCTACACCAAATTATTAGCCCAATAGAAGCATGAATATCACTGGATTCTCTCCGCCTACACCGTGAGGAATTTTCCTGTCTCCTCGTCTCTCAGGCTTTACCACAACCCACAATATGAATCAAGGGTCACTAGGCCCTAAACCAAGACATACTCTCCAGGCTTTACCGTATATCCCAAACCTGGTATTCCTAGGCCTGAATGGAGAGCAAACCACCTCTCAGGCTTTACCGAAATCCAAAATCGGATTACTAGGCCCTAAACCGAGACACCACATGAACCAATTCTATAATCATTCAGAGATCCACCTCACTCAGTTTTGAACCATATGGAAATCCAACTAAACCAAAACATGAGAACTCCACCACACCATGGCTATCTGGAAATGGCAAGACTAGGCTGAAAACACTGTCACACCTGGCAAAAACCCATGCCAAGACAGAAAAGAACCACATGAAATACCATGCATGTCATATATAATAAGGAAATCATACATGCAAATCAATACCTGCAAAGAATCTTGCTATAACTGCTTGATTCCTGCTCCTCCTTGATTTCTTCCTCCTTCTTCTTGCTTTCTTGCATTTCTTGCTCCAATGCCAAAGTGCTCCAAGAAACTCTGAGTGTCCAAGAGTGAGTGAGAGAGAGAGAGAATAATGAGAGAGCTCAAAAAATGCACTGACAAAAGGTAGCAACTGATCCTCATAAGCCTTTTTATAGAAGAAACCTATATTTTCTTCATTTTCCATTATTTTTCTTCATTTTCCTCCTCACATGCAACCTGTGACCTTTCATCTCCCTTTTCTCCTAATTTCCATTATTTTCATAAGTAAATGTGCCAAAAATGCTATTTTGCCTTTCCAAAGCCATTGCCATTGCCTTTGTCAATTTCTTTTAGCCATCATAAACCGAAATGAACACCCGCTAGGATGTTTTGCCCAACATTCACCTTGGAATAAGTGTCCCATCAACCATGATTATTATTTTTAACTTTTATTACATGAAATTTTCACCAAGGCTGTTACAACTACTACTTTGACAACTTAATTATGATAAAATTTCCTATTTATAAAAAAAATATTCTATAAATATAATGATAGAAATACTTCACATCTTCTCAAAAATATCCTCACATTCGATCAATAAGATGTCACAACTTATCAACTAAATGATGAATTTTGAAAAAATTACTTAAAAAGCCAATTCACCAACATGCTACCAACCTCCTTGCTTACAATCTTGTAAGTTAAAGAATTACAAACACTCAAAGGGTGTAGCCTCTTCACTCACTTGATGAAACTCAAATTAAAGAAAATTGAATTGATATAAGTTTTAAAAATTAGTAAGTAGTTTTCGTATAATCGTTCTTTAAGTTTTTCTTCAAGTTCTTCTTCGTTGCAATGATAGAGTGAAGTCTGAAATAATGGCTATTTTGCTAGCCTCTCTGAAGCTGCTTCTAGTTCATTTGGGCTATGCAAGAATGATTATCATTGCGAAGGCTGCTCTCGAGGAAGGAATGAATCATTTTGTCTTTGTAACTTACAAAAAAGCTATTGCTACAATGGCCATAGCTCCATTTGCTTATTTTCTAGAAAAATATATTATCTTAATAATATTAATTTTAAAGTAATGAATATAAAACCTTCTCCTATATAAAATATATAATTGGTAACTTTGTACCTAATCTCTTCGAAATTGTAAAATTGATTAATTTTTTTTTTTTTTTAAATAAAATTTTTTATTAGACCCAATCCATATACATACATATTCATACAACCCATTTCATCAAAGAAATAAGCGTATTCATTTTACATCCTATGAACCGATATGCCAATATTTCTATAAACGCATCATTAATTATTAAAATATAAAACATAAAATATATATAAAACATAAATTAATAAAATATAAATCATCTTTCGGGGGATAGTGTTTTGTCGCAATTATGATTATGGGTTTTTGCACAAATCCGGGTAAGGGTTTCGTTGTGCGATTTGTGTGAGACAGATCCGAAGGCAAGCTACACAGCAAGAGTTTGCAGGCACCGGGAAGAGGAGGAAGAGGAGATTCAGACGGTATGAACTGTTATTTATCTCCACATTATTTTTCTTCATCTGGGTCGCCAAGGGTTTGCTCAGAATGGTTTCTAGTAAATTTCCTTTTTGAATTTGCAATGAAGAGCTTTGGGCACTTTCAATTGATTCACATGCTAAAAACTGCACGGTGGATCGACCCCTAGATAAACTGCCTTCGTTTGTAGGGGTTCAGCCGGCTAGTTGATGAATCTACTGTCGGCCAGACTCTTCTCTTCTTTGATGGCAATAATAGAACATGTTATTAAAAAATGTGGAGCTATCTTTTTTTCCCTTTCAACGTTATTGTTCCACAAGTTTGTAATTCAGTTTTATTGCTATGATTATGATCCGCTGCGATCTTGGATTTTGTACTTCTTTCAAATTTGTCTTGCACTTGTTGTTTATTCTATTTGTTCTTTGGCTTGTAAGTTGTTACTTTCAATGCTTGAACCCACTACATGTGTGTCGAGAAACTTTATGAGAGGATGTTTCTTGTCTTTTTCCTTCTTTCCTTCATTTTCGATTGTTTAGAAAAGAGAAGCTGTAGCATAGAAACCAAAAATGAGTTGTGGAGTTCTGACATCGAATGTTACTTTTAACTTTCTATGTGGATTTCTTCTCCTCTGTTCCCTGTTATCATTCTGCTTCCTATAGAAACAAAAACGGAGTTGCGATGTTTTGACATGGAATGCTACTTACAATATGGATTTCCTCTCTCCACTCTCTGTTATCATTCCGCGTCCTCTAGTTGCTTTCTTTCCTGTTTCAATTTTTTCCTTGGTTTTTGAAAGTAAAATATTTATTTGGGACCCACGAGTTGGGTGCTTCTTGATAGGGAACCCATACTCAGTTTCTCTGTTGTGGTTTCTTCCCCAATTGTTTTAAGGACTGACTCTCAAACCAGCTACACTAGTGTAACAAATTTATTGCACATGAATTGAAGAGGAAACACAAAAATTCACAAAAACAATCATAACATACAGCAACACATTGAATTGTTTGCTCCATTGAGCTCAAGCTGAATTTATACATAGAGGTTTTTGACTGAAGATAGAGATACTATCTCATTGAGAATTCAACTGAACAAGTCAACTTCACATCTAATCTAGGAGAAAATCTTGTTGGATAGAATCTCTCTTATCCAATTATAATTTAACAAACTCTACAATAATAGACAATAAATATCTATATAGATAATCAAAAGCACTCACTGGACACACCAATAATAACTATTGAAAATTAGTAAAACCTTCAACCAACAATTGACTCACTTTATCCAACACTTCATGTTCAGGATAACACTAGGTATGCATAAACTGAGTCCAAACCTACAATTTTCAAGTTTGGGCCTAGGTAAGTCTTTATGAGTATATTGGCTACATCATCTTCAATAAAACAATACTCCATGTAATTTCCTTGTTGATAAAGTCTTCAATGAAATGTTACCAGGTGTCAATGTGCTTTGATTTGTCATGAAGCACGAGATTGTTTGCAGTCGTCATTCATGATTGATTATCACAATAAATAATATTAGTATTCTTCTCCATCATTCCAAGCTTAAGGAGTTATTTCTTAAGACATATTGCTTCACATACTGCTTCACAACTTCTAGTAGCAACAATAATATTTTAGCCTCTGTAGATGACAAATCAGATGAAATGTGTAACTAGGTTTGGTCTTCATAATGTCTATTGTAATCATGATTTTATATATTTGATATTAAAAATAAAATAAATATGTTATTGTCATTCTTGATGCATGGGTTTCATGCTCAACATAAATTTATTTATAGGTCAAGTACCCATTGAGTGCTTCTAGGTTTGTCATAGAGTTATGAAGTCGAAAGAATCATTGTCATACATCTAAGACATGTTGTATCTTGTATGGAAAATTTTTGTAAAGTCAAAAGTGTCATACAAACCCTCCTAGACCTTGTCAAATCAAGTCGGCCTACAAGAAGGATCAAGTCGGCTTCATGGACAACAATTCGATCTTTAGAGAAGCCTATATATAAGAGACATTGACCTCACTTGAAGATCACTCGCTCAACACATTAGATGTTCAATAATCAAGAGAAAGAGACCTAAAAGAGCGAAGAAGAGGAGGACTAGAAGAAGAAAAGGAATGAAGTCTTTAAGTATTGTTTTTGGGCTATCTTCTCCTCACACGTGCGAATATTAGGGCAAAATTACTACAACAAAACCGAACTACGGAAAGAATACGAGTTAGGGCACCAAAGAGTCTACTTTGCAAAGCGAGTTCCTAAGAAAGAGGAACCAATTCACGCGAAGGAATAAGAGGGAAGAAATCCCCATCTTCTCCCACACGTGCAAGAGCTAGGGTTTCTGCAGTAGTCGAAATTGCAGAAGAAACTGCTGGGAAGTCGAAGTTGCAAAAGAAACTGTCAGGGAAGTCAAAGTTGCAGAAGAAACTGGTGGGGAAGTCAAAGTTGCATAAATAGTTGCTAGGAAGGTCAAAGTTGCTGGAAGTTGACTTGGTCTTGGAGGGGTCTTTGACAAGAGACCTAGGTCTTGGAATTCGTCATTTGAAGTTCTATAAAAAGAGAAGAGTTTTTGTGGGTTTTCCTCTCAAGGGGAGAGGTTTTGGCCTTGGGCTTATAGCCTATATCTTGTGTCCTCTTGTCTCATTGATCTTCATTGTTTGGTAGCTGTTTGATGATAGCAAACACAATAATAATCAAGAGAAAGAAGAAGCTAATCGAGATAAGTAAAAATACATCAGAAGAAGTTATCAAAGTAAGATAAATCACCTAATCTAGTTGCCCCTAGATTTCTCAACATGGTATCAGAGCTAAGGTGACTACAACAAGAAGGAAAAGGCAGTTTGAAGAAGGATACACGAGGACTGAGCTCAAGGACTATCATCAAAAGGAACACACTAAGAAGCATCAAGAATCAAGAAGGACCATCCATCACATCTTAAGGATCACATCGTCACAGGAAGAAGAAGACCTCAAAAGACCCTATATCCACTCAAAGTAGGACTCTACACTTGAAGCATTGTCATTATCATCAAAGAAATCAAGGCCATCTCCCTCACATTGAAGAAAAAATCTCATCTCTAAAGAAGGGCATTTCCATTCAAGAAGAAACATTATCTTTTCAAGGGAGTAATCATCATCAACACTATCAAGAAGGCATCTTCAATAGTCGACATTATTAAGAAGGCATCAAGTTGAAGACATCATCATCAAGAAGCATCTTCACTTGACAAGTAAGTATATTTATATTTATGTCTAAATCTACTATCAACATGACTTCATTCTGCGAGGAGAGCAACAAATTGGTTGGGTCATCAAATTACTTTGCATGGAAGAAGAGGATAGATTTGATCCTCATAGAGAATGAAGTTAGTGAATATGTTAAACCAAACCATCTCAAGAGAAATCTCAAGCACTATCAAAGTACATGAAAGGGGAAATAAGGGCTCAAAGAATCCTCATAGAATCAATGAAGGATTCACTCATCCCTTATGTAGCAAAGAGGGAGACATTGAAAGAAATATACGAAAAGTTGGTAGAATTGTTTTTAGTAAGCAGCAGGAGAAGTTATATCATTAAGAACCGAACTATACAGGATGAAGGTATCAAAGGAAGAAGGGGTAGCCTCATACCTTATGAGGGTATCTCAAATAAGAGATCAACTACAAGAGCTAGGTGAAATAATGTCTGATAAAGAAATGACCATTGTTGTGCTTAATGCACTACTAGATGAATGGGGTGTTGAGAATTTGAAGGGCTGTAGGTTAATACAAATTCTCTTCTTGATAATTACTTGTGACCTTACTTATGATACTTGTGTCTTCTCTTCTTTTAGTTTAGTTAATCTTTCATCAAGTCAATTATCAAAGAGCACAAGACACGAATGCATGGCTCCTATAACCAGGGCAAAACCTCTCCCTCTTGGAGAGGAAAACTCGCAAAGAATTCTTCTTATTGATCTTCAAATGACAAGTACCATGACCCAGACTTAGACCCTAGATCTAGATTTGCTTCCAGAATCTTGATCTTCACCTTATGTATGCTTCTATTTGAATTTCTTGAACTGTGGGAAGGTAAATCAAGGATTTACCTTACTCACTATTGCTCTCGCTTCTTCTTATGATCACTGTCTCAATCTTTGCCAATATGATCTTGATATCACAGTCCTTAACTATGTATATGAACCACTTAGATCTGTTCCTTAAACTTCACTGTACCTTGCTATTACAAATTGTTATTGACTATCCGTAGATTGTCCTCTTTTTATTCACAGACTTCCTTCAATTTCGCATTCATAAGTTAACCTTTATCTGCATTTATGTGTTGCTTTAATTCTCTGTCTTGTCCGCACTTAGTTGTTGTGGTGTATCTGCAAACTTACCTGCGGCTGATTTGTCCTAATGTCCGCAATACAATTTCGGTGTTATCAAATTTATCTACGGCAGATATGCCCTGGTGTCCGCACTTCAATTTCGGTGTTATCAAAATCTTCCTGCGGTGGATCTGTTCTTACGTCCTTCTATTATCCGCAAGGTAACTTCAGTGCTATTCAATTATCTTCCTCCAAAACAGTCCGCAAAAACTAACTTATGCTTGTCCACAGTTTCAGAGGAATCCGTATTCCACTGTGTGTATTTGATCCGCAGGAACAAGGGTATATATACATATGATTGTTCAACTTTTAGGCCGACCTGTTATTATACTTGTAGGCCGACTTCTCATTTGAATCTGGGCCGACAATAACACTTTATAATAGCTTCTTCTTCCAGCGTTGGAGAGAGGTCTGTCTGTAGGCATTCCTTCCATAGATTCTTGGATGAGAGACAAGGTTCTTGACAGGATCTGGAGCATATACTGATGACAATTTCCTTCATATATATACATGACACTATAACTATATTCTATACTTAGAAGACTCAAGCCTAGTAGACATCAGGAAGAGGTCTATCTACATAATAATGAAATCTTGCTCATGAAACCCATGAAGCAAGTACGCCAAGAATACATTTTATTATCTTTGACATCTTCTTTTCATAATTACATAGGCAACATGAAAACCGTCCTAGTTACACTTTTCAACACTCCCTCTTAACTAGGGAGGTATTCATACAGGTACATGGTTACTTTCAAACTGAAGAATCTCATAAGAAGAATCCGATTGGTAATCGCATCTGTATAGCATCATATCAACCAACTTTGTCCTAGTGCAAGGCCTTGACTAACAACCCCATCTCTCAACGAGACGATGGGCTACAATGCTGGCGAGACACATGACTAATAAACACCATAGTCATTGTCTGTCCAAGGTACATACCCCACCTAGGTGTTCCCAGAGTATGACCTTCTTGGACTATTCTTCTTTTGGGTAGCCTTGTTGAGAATTTGGAGGACTGGTGATTAATACAAATTCTCTTCTTGATAATTACTTGTGAGCTTACTTGTGTTACTTATGTCTTCTCTTCTTTTAGTTTAGTTAATCTTTTATCAAGTCAATTATCAAAATGCACAAGACACAAAAGTTAGGCTCCTAGAGCCAGGGCAAAACCTCTCCTTCTTGGAGAGGAAAACCCAAAAGAATTCTTCTTATAGATCTTCAGATGACAAGTACCATGACCTAGACTTGGACCCTTGACCTAGATATGCTTTCAAGACCTTGTTATAGCTTCTTCAACCTTGATTCTTCTCTTCACCAATTTGGTCAGTTCTGCATTAGTACTAGAGATCTTGTTCTTCTCCTTACATATGATTGTAGTTGAATCGCTTGAATTGTAGGAAGGTAAATCATAGATTTACCTTCCTTACTATTATTGCCTTTCTCCTTATGATCATTGTCTCAACTTCAACACATTCTCTTTTCAAATCAGCTGCCCTTAACAATGATATATCTGCAACTTATTTTAGCTGTTTAGGAGCTTAGATAACATAGACAAATCCGCACTCTTAATCCCGAACCAATCTATTGAAGTCTGCTCTTTAAACTCAGAAAATATCCGCACTGTATTCTTCTTGTACCACTCCGCACTCCTGTACCTTGTTGTGCCTATTCGTAACTGGTACCTTCGCAATCTGTACCTTGCTGTCTTTTTCCGCAATCTCCTTCCTGTACATCTGTTTCAGATGTATATCCGCACTTTATGTTGTCCGTTATCCGCTTTATATGTTGTCTCGTATCCGCATGATATGGTGTCTCTTATCCACACTATTTGTTGTTCTTTATCCGCATTGTCTTTTAGGAAAATACCCGCCTTTCTTGCTTGAATGATGACCACATTACATGTGTATATGTATAGGGCACCTACCTTTAAACAAGCCAACTATACAAATGAGAGTCAGGCCGACTACTTCATGGTGAATTAGGCCGACTACATAAGGTTTATTCCAACGTTGATAAGGTGCTTCTTTTCTGCCTTTAAAGCTTCTTGTTTATCAATTCATTGAGGGTTGTTTGTGAGCGTCTTCCATAAGGCCTTGTAGCATAAATACCTAGACTAGATCCTTCATGTATGAGACACTTAATTCAACCTAATAGACATAAAAAAGAAGTCTATCTACATAAAAATCTTGCTCATGAAACCCATGAAGCAAGTACACCAAAAATACATTTTATTATCTTTGACATCTTCTTTATGTAAATACATAATTACATAGTCAACATGAAGACCGACCTAGTTACACTTTTCAACAAACCAACCCTCAAAGAATATCGGTCCATGACTACTCTTATCTTGAATGCCCTATCTCATTCTCAAAGAGTATCGAATGCCAGATGATTACCGAATCCTCCATTTTGTCTTCCAGGTGAAGACCATAATGATGTGTCTATCCATTCTCTTCACATGGCCTTCACTAAGACTTACGGCTGTTAGTCCTGGTCTAGTGCATGACACATGTAATAGAGAATCACATATGTCACTCCCTCTTAACACAGGAAGGACATATTTCAAGTTTCTTCCAAGCAAGAAACTTACCACTAGGCTCCTCATCAACCAGGGTCCTACCACAACAATCCAGCTACTCATGAAGAGTTCCTCTCCTTGATGTCATGGATTTCGATATTGAGGAATCTTCAACTTTTGGCTTCATAGGGCACAGATCATCCATCACTTTCAGTCACGAGTCATGTCCACTATTAGAAAGTGATTCATTAGTCTTCCTCATCTGGTCCACCGTTATGCCATGCTGCTTTTCTTCGAATCATCCCCAAGGATCATAAATCCTTTCTTATGATTAGCAACCCTGCATAAATTCATCCAGATAAACATATACATATGAACTTTTAGAACAAAAGTTACCTTAGTGATGATCTTTCACCATGACATCTTCCTGTAGGCATCGACATCCTTCATATAGATTGACACATCTTCTAATGATATGTTTTGTCAAGGGTCTTCTTATTTACCAGACTTCTGTCAGAGTCTACATATCTTCCCAGGAGATCTCCAAGTCACATCTTCTGGGCTTTCGGATGATAACTGCCTCTTGACATGGTTGCATTTCATGATCTCTTCCTTTCTGCATATTCTCCATTCCCAGGAACTTATAACCTTTCTAGTTTCTCGTTCATATACAACCACCTCATATTCCATGAGGACATATTATGTTGATTTCATCTGTCTGTGCACTGAGAGATACTCCTCCATAGACATACTTCTAAATACAGAAGTTCATTACCTGCAACCATATGACATGACTTCACAACATCAAATGTTAGCATATAAATATATACATACCTCATACCCTTCTTCCCTTGAGTCATCCTGTAGCAATTTCTCAAGAATGAAGAGCTTCATTCTCTTAGCATACTCCATCAATATCCCAAAAAATTGTTTCCATGATGACCCTTGCTCTTAATGACTGCTTTCCATTAGTGATGTTATAAGAGAGGTTTTCCCGGAGCTGATTCACCATGCTTTCTTTTTCCGCAATCTGTACCTTGCTGTCTTTTTCCGCAATCTCCTTCTTGTACATCTGTTTCAGATGTATATCCGCACTTTATGTTGTTTGTTATCCGCTCTATATGTTGTCCCGTATCTGCATGATATGGTGTCCCTTATCCACACTATTTGTTGTTTTTTATCCGCATTGTCTTTTACGAAAATACCCGCATTTCTTGCTTGAATGATGACCACATTACATGTGTATATATATATAGGGCACCTACCTTTAAACAAGCCGACTATACAGCTGAGAGTTAGGCCAACTACTTCATGGTGAATTAGGCTGACTACATAAGGTTTATTCCAACGTTGATAAGGTGCTTCTTTTCTGCCTTTAAAGCTTCTCGTTTATCAATTCATTGAGGGTTGTTTGTGATCATCTTCCACAAGGCCTTGTAGCTTAAATACCTAGACTAGATCCTTCATGTATGAGACACTTAATTCAACCTAATAGACATAAAAAAGAAGTCTATCAACATAAAAATCTTGCTCATGAAACCCATGAAGCAAGTACACCAAAAATGCATTTTATTATCTTTGACATCTTCTTTATGTAAATACATAATTACATAGTCAACATGAAGAACGACCTATTTACACTTTTCAACAAGCCAACCCTCAAAGAATATCGGTCCATGACTACTCTTATCTTGAATGCCCTATCCCATTCTCAAAGAGTATCGAATGCCAAATGATTACCCAATCCTCCATTCTGTCTTCCAGGTGAAGACTAGAATGATGTGTCTATCCATTCTCTTCACATGGCCTTCACTAACACTTACGGCTGTTAGTCCTGGTCTAGTGCATGACACATGTAATAGAGAATCACATATGTCACTCCCTCTTAACACAGGAAGGACATATTTCAAGTTTCTTCCAAGCAAGAAACTTACCACTAGGTTCCTCATCAACCAGGGTCTTTCAGCAGCAATCCAGCTACTCATGAAGAGTTCCTCTCCTCGATGTCATGGATTTCGATATTGAGGAATCTTCAACTTTTGGCTTCATAGGGCACAGATCATCCATCACTTTCAGTCAAGAGTCATGTCCACTATCAGAAAGTGATTCATCAGTCTTCCTCATCTGGTCCACTGTTATGCCATGCTGCTTTCCTTCGAATCATCCCCAAGGATCATAAATCCTTTAGCAACCCTGCATAAATTCATCCAGATAAACATATACATATGAACTTTTAGAACAAAATTTACCTTAGTGATGATCTTTCACCATGACATCTTCCTGTAGGCATCGACGTCCTTCATATAGATTGACACATCTCCTAATGATATGTTTTGTCAAGGGTCTTCTTATTTACCAGATTTTTGTCAGAGTCTACATATCTTCCCAGGAGATCTCCAAGTCACATCTTCTGGGCTTCCGGATGATAACTGCCTCTTGACATGGTTGCATTTCATGATCTCTTCCTTTCTGCACATTCTTCATTCCCAGGAACTTATAACCTTTCTAGTTTCTCATTCATATACAGCCACCTCATATTCCATGAGGACATATTATGTTGATTTCATTTGTCTGTGCACTGAGAGATACTCCTCCATAGACATACTTCTAAATACAAAAGTTCATTACCTGCAACCATATGACATGACTTCACAACATCCAATGTTAGCATATAAATATATACATACCTCATACCCTTCTTCCCTTGAGTCATCCTGTAGCAATTTCTCAAGAATGAAGAGCTTCATTCTCTTAGCATGCTCCATCAATATCCCAAAAAATTGTTTCCATGATGACCCTTGCTCTTGATGACTGCTTTCCATTAGTAATGTTATCAGAGAGGTTTTCCCAGAGCTCCTACCATGCTTTTCATCAGGATGCTACACTGCTTCCTATCATATAACCAACAGAAGTCACTTAAAGAAGAAGATGATCTCAATAGTAGTGGAGATCCCTTGCTTCTTCTTTCTTATCAGGCTCTTTCCTCATTTCAGAGACATGGGCTTCTTTTCTATTTCTCTTGTCCTTTTTCAGATTAAGGACGATTTCTATTTTAATGCCCAAGTTCATCAAATCCAAGGCATCGTGCTTTGTCCACATTTCTCAGTTCCTTCTCAAACTAAATATTCCAGAAGACTTGAAATATCCAAATATCCATGAGGATACAAATATTATATTAGAAAGTATGATGAATATGAATTGATTGAATGTTACAAATGAGGCATGCTTATATACCTACGCAGGTGCCTCTTCACGAAAGGTCATGTCTTATCAGACATGGCCTTTCAACCTAATTACTAATTAACTAATTAATCACTATTTACATTATTTTATTCATTACATTGCCTCCCTCCTCAAAAAGCTTTGTCCTCAAAGCTTGTTGATGAAAGGCCTCGATTTCTTTTCCTGTTACGAACATCTTCTCGCCTCGGGGCAGTGATCCTTGTCGACACAAGTTGATATGATCCTCTAAGTGACAAACAAAATTGTCGCACTGAGAATGGATCAGACCATCCTAAATCAATTTTCTGTGGAATCTCGCGGCGACTTGAAACTTGTGTTGAATTATCACTTGAGCGGATTGCACTGATATTAGTATTCTTCGGAATATCAACTTGTTTCTGTTCTGAAGACATAGCTTGATCGAGTTGTCTGCTCCTGTGATTTGGATGTCGATAGGGAACTTTTTTGGTTTGACTTTCCATTCTTAGTGGTGTGGTGATGTTTTGATTCTCTATTGGCGATGATGTTATTGAGCTGGTTACATAACTTCCGCTTAAAATGTTCATCGCCGGAACTACAACATCTAAGTTTGCATCTTTTGCAACTAGCTTGTCTTCTTCTTGAGTTATGACATTTACTGCATTAGTACCAGTTTCCTTCTCTTCAACTTGGATTTCTACATTTGATGCTTTATTTTCGACAAGTTGTTGCACCTTGTTTTCTAATGACTTCTTGTCTTTCTTCAACTTCTTAATTTGTGTTAGTAATTTGTCGTTGTGGTCCTTGAGGCGAGCAACTTCTTCATTCTTATTAGTGGTGATTTTGTCGATTTCCTTTTGCATATTTTGTATCACCTTTTTACCTTCTTGAGAAATTACCTGCGAAATTTCTTGTACGTCTTCAGGCGTCACGGAATTTGGCTTCAAGTTAACGTCTTGTAGCGTTATCTTCTTCTTTTTGTAGGTGAATGTCAAAAATTTCTTTTTCGTATTTAGGATAATTGAACCTAAGGTTTCCATCCATGGTGAACCCAACACAATATCACTATTATCCAAAACTAAGGTTTTCATGGTAAATTGAGAGATAAAAGTATAATCCCCAATGTTTAGTTGTAGATTTTTTATGTCGTATTTTTTCTTGTCAAAAACGTCTAATTTTTCAATTATATTTGACTCAGGAATCACCAACTGGTTGGCAATTTTAGGGTTTATATAATTTTTCTCTTCAGCGGGTGATATAGCAATAGTGACATCTTTTCCTGCGATACTTCCTTTAATTTTAAGTAGCGCTTTAGGGTCGATAGGTAGCGTTTCTAATTCTAAAAATCGTCTTGACTCCATTTTTGTATTAGATGTCATTTTGCTTGTTGAGATAAATATTCTTCAAATTCACTCTTTTTAACTTATAAACTTCCTTCAAATAATTTTTTTGTTGGACCCTTAGTATTGAATCCTTAACAATTTCTCCTTTACCTTTTTTTGTAAGCCAAATGGATAAACTTTATAACTTAATAATGGTAATCTATAAATAATTCTCTTTGATTTATCCCTCTATATAAAAATATCTTTTTATTAGAGTATGCACTCTTAATGAACCTTTCAAAACCCCTAAATATCTTTTTATAATACCACCTTTTATTATACTCCTTTATTACCTTATTTTCTTAAAGTAAAATTTCTTTCCTTTTTAGTGACTCTTGAAGTTTATATATATACCCTTTTTCATATAATATAAAACTTTATAAAATTCTTTGATTTTAATTAAAGTGCTTCCTACTTTAATTAAAATATAATTCCCTTGTTCTAAAAGCCTATTTTCCTTAGGACGAAGGCTTTAATTCCTTCACTATTATATATCCTTTTATTTTTTTCTTGGCTTTTGTCTTTTAGTGACTATTTCCTCAATCGTTTTTTGTTTTTTTTGTTTTTGTTTTTAACGATGATTATATATATTTAACGGTGGTTATATATGGTGATTAATTAAACTTTTATATATATCCACCGAATAAAAAGCACCTTATTTCTTAAACGTCACACCATATCAAATCAACCCATATCCTATCGACCACAATTAAGCCCACCCAAATGGGTCAACGAGAGTCTGTCCAAGCATGGATAATCGAAAAAGATGGCGGAAGTGTGTTATGCAGAAGTCCATAAATGTGGGCGTGTAGCTGTCTGGCAAGGAAGTGTGGCAGAGTGGCTGTTCGGGGGTCAAAGACGGCGGATGCGTTAGCGGATGGTGTTATGGCCAGAGATAATATGTCGTTGGTAAATTGCAGCGTCAAACAGTGTGTGTGGCAGCAGAGTGGGTGGCCAGACAGGGGGTAGAATGTGGCGGCCGGTTTGTGGTGCTCAGTAGCTTGTGGAAACCTATGTCAGAAGAATGCTCGACAGCTCTGTCAGAAGAATTCTCGGTGGCTCTGTCAAATAGAGCGGAAGGAAGGCCAACGACAGGGATGGCCTTGGTATGTCGAGTTGGACGAAGAAATTTATGGTGGCGGTGGCTCTTGTTGTTGCGGGGAAGGCGAGTGTCTTTCGGTCTCGGTCTCGACTATGACTTCGAGATATAATTTGTTCGACTCTTATATATATATATATATATATATATATATATATATAATCTTTATGCTCTTTTTTTTACCTCTTATATATATATTTAATATTATTATTCTTTTTTTTTTTTACTATATATATATATGTTACTTTGCTCCTTTCCTTTTTTTTTTTCACTTCCTTTTATGATATGTATTTTTCTTTTTCTTTTTTATTAATTTTTTTTATCTTTTGACTTTTTTGACTTTTTGTTTTTCTCAACGTCCCCCTTTTTTTTTAACTTATTTTTTCTTTTTCTTTAAAAAAAAAAAATATGGCCAAGGGCCTCTAACGAAATCAGCAAACGGAGAAACTCCAAAAGTGTAGCGAAACGCTTCAGCGGCAACAATGCTGACGAATTTTACGGTCAAAGACCTGGATCAGAGAGCGTGGCTCTGTGCAGCGTGAGCGGCTAGAAGATCGACCTGCGCTGATACCAAATAAAGCGAACAAAGTTCCTTCTCAAGTTAAATACTCCAGAAAACTTGGAATACAAAGATATCCATTGAGGATATAAATATTATATTAGAAAGTGTGATGAATGAGATATGAGATAGATGATTGAATGTTACAAATGAGGCCTGCTTATATACCTACGCAAGTGCCTCTTCACAAAAGGTCATGTCTTATCAGACATGGCCTTTCAACCTAATTACTAATTAACTAATTAATCACTATTTACATTATTTTATTCATTACACATATGACATGACTTCACAACATCCAATGTTAGCATATAAATATAACATACCTCATACCCTTCTTCCCTTGAGTCATCCTGTAGCAATTTCTCAAGAATGAAGAGCTTCATTCTCTTAGCATGCTCCATCAATATCCCAAAAAATTGTTTCCATGATGACCCTTGCTCTTGATGACTGCTTTCCATTAGTAATGTTATCAGAGAGGTTTTCCCAGAGCTCCTACCATGCTTTTCATCAGGATGCTACACTGCTTCCTATCATATAACCAACAGAAGTCACTTAAAGAAGAAGATGATCTCAATAGTAGTGGAGATCCCTTGCTTCTTCTTTCTTATCAGGCTCTTTCCTCATTTCAGAGACATGGGCTTCTTTTCTATTTCTCTTGTCCTTTTTCAGATTAAGGACGATTTCTATTTTAATGCCCAAGTTCATCAAATCCAAGGCATCGTGCTTTGTCCACATTTCTTCTTTTACTCTGAGGACAAAAACTTACCGAATCTTCCTTTCTTCCTGGACATGGCTGCAAAGGCTTGATTCCTTCACTTGATCCTGTAACAACTTTGGCTTTCAATCTTGTTTCCTCTATTTACATAAAGACCCTAAATTGTGGAATGGTATGACTTCTATCTTCTCGTATAATTGTGAAGTGAAATTTTCCCCATTCTTCTTATAGACCTTTTAGCACCACTGTAGTCTTCTCCTAGTTCCTGTAGTTGATCATAGAGATTGCTTCTCCTGCAGTAGAGAATAGCTCCACTAATTTCTTATTTACTCCTTTTGATGATTTTAGATTTTGTACATCGGAGATGATAAAGTCTTTTATGGATTCTATAAGAATCCTTTGGACTCTTATATCTCCCTTCATGAATTTGGCATGACATCATTGTCCTTGTCTTCTATGGAAAGTTTGAAACCCCAAATAGTTTGTTTCTTTCTTTTCAAAGGAGACATTTTAATAAATTCATATAAAGTCATAGATATACTTACTTGAGTAGATGCTTTTCTTCTTCTACCAGCTTGTTTACTTTGAAGATGGTTGAATCTTCCTTTGAATGGTGATTTATAATGATATTCTGTTGCTTCCTTGAAAGATCAAGGATGATAGGTAACTTGCCTTGAAGCTTTTGATGGCAATACCTCAATGATCTGTTGGCACATTTAAGATGGTCCTATAATACTGTCTTATTTCTTTCACTGTGGAAGTGTGACCTTTCTTCTAAGCAAATCCTTGCTTTTATGCTATCCATGAAATCTGATCCTTGAGTGTCTCTATGCCCTTTCTAGCACCTTAGCTTTGAAACCATGTTGAGAATTTGAAGGGCTGTAGGTTAATACAAATTCTCTTCTTGATAATTACTTGTGACCTTACTTATGATATTTGTGTCTTCTCTTCTTTTAGTTTAGTTAATCTTTCATCAAGTCAATTATCAAAGAGCACAAGACACAAACGTTAGGCTCCTAGAGCCAGGGCAAAACCTCTCCCTCTTGGAGAGGAAAACCCGCAAAGCATTCTTCTTATTGATCTTCAAATGACAAGTACCATGACCCAAACTTAGACCCTAGACCTAGATTTGCTTCCAGAATCTTGATCTTCACCTTATGTATGCTTCTATTTGAATTGCTTGAACTGTGGGAAGGTAAATCAAGGATTTACCTTCCTCACTATTGCTCCCTCTTCTTCTTAGATCACTGTCCCAATCTTTGCCAATATGATCTTGATGTCACAGTCCTTAACTATGTATATCAACCACTTAGATCGGTTCCTTAAACTTCACTGTACCTTGCTATTACAAATTGTTATTGACTATCCGCAGACTGTTTTCTTTTTATTCACAGACTTCCTTCAATTTCGCATTCATAAGTTAACCTTTATCTGCATTTATGTGTTGCTTTAATTCTCTGTCTTGTCCGCACTTAGTTGTTGTGGTGTATCTGCAAACTTACCTGCGGCTGATCTGTCCTAATGTCCGCAATACAATTTCTGTGTTATCAAATTTATTTACGGTAGATATGTCCTGGTGTCCGCACTTTAATTTCGGCATTATCAAAATCTTCCTGCGGTGGATCTGTTCTTATGTCCTTCTCTTATCTGCAATGTAACTTCAGTGCTGTTCGATTATCTTCCTCCAAAACGGTCCGCAAAAACTAACTTATGCTTGTCTGTAGTTTCAGAGGAATCCGTATTCCATTGTGTGTATTTGATCCGCAGGAACAGGGGTATATATACATATGATTGTTCAACTTTTAGGCCGACCTGTTATTATACTTATAGGTCGACTTCTCATCTGAATCTGGGCTGACTATAACACTTCATAATAGCTTCTTCTTCCAGCGTTGGAGAGAGGTCTGTCTGTAGGCATTCCTTCCATAGATTCTTGGATGAGAGACAAGGTTCTTGACAGGATCTGGAGCATATACTGATGAGCGGTTCTTTCATATATATACATGACACTATAACTATATTCTATACTTAGAAGACTCAAGGCTAGTAGACATCAAGAAGAAGTCCATCTACATAATAATAAAATCTTGCTCATGAAATCCATGAAGCAAGTACACCAAGAATACATTTTATTATCTTTGACATCTTCTTTTCATAATTACATAGGCAACATGAAAACCGACCTAGTTACCCTTTTCAACATGGGACAACTTTGTATCAAGTATCTATGGAAAGAAGGAAGGCACTCCATTCAGTGAACTTTGGTCATTATGTAGATTGAAGAAATTAGGTGGAAGGCAAAGAGCGATGTTGGATCAAGTGAACAAAATCAAGCACATGCAACTGTGGCTAGAAATAAAGGAAAGTTTGGAAAGTTTGATCCTCGGAAAAAGAAGAAGCTTGACATGTCAAAGATCCAATGCTATGAATGTGATGAATATGGGCACTTTAAGAGGAATCGTCCAAAACTCAAGAAGGACAACAAGAAAAGAAAAGATAGAAATGAAGCCCATGTTATTGAAGAAGTGGAAGAATCATAAAAGAAGAAATCAAAGGAGGAGGAAGTGAAAGATCTCTACTATGACTGAGATAATCTCCTTCACTTGGATCTTTCAGTTATAAAAGATGATAATCATGATAGAAAGTATCACAAGTATGATGTGATGCATTACAAGATTGAGATGACATCATCATAGATGCATGAAAGGATAGCTGAAATAGAAAGTCTACATGGTTGTAGCAATCATCATAATAGAAAGGAAGTAGCTCATGGCATCTCCATTGGAAAGTAGCAAGCTATCTGGTTGTAGAAAACCATCTAGCAAGATAGAAAGATCATCATGCATCATCGTCATTAAGGAGCATTTACAGAATAAGGATCATCAAGATCCTTCATTGGAATCCTTGTTAGAAGGGTTCATCATTCTTTGAAGAAGCAGGTGTCACTCAAATAGTCTGCATTCCACATAGTGTGGGATCCACAATTTAGAAAAATGATGGTACGATGATATGATGTGCAACATGTCGAGTTGGTTGAAGTACTTTCATCTTCAAGCAAAGAAAGGAAGCTGCTAGAAGGAAGTCTAGATGACCAAAACAAGGAAGAAGTATGTATATTTTTGATAGATAGAGTCATGTCATCATATATTTGCAAAAAGAATGATCAAATGCCCTATCTCATGAGCATAATTGAAGAAGAAAAATCTCTTCCATTAGAAAGATGCGTGAAGGCAAGTAGACAATGTGCTTTGAACTCTTCTACATATTGACAAGATGAAATCAACATAATATGACCTCATGAAGAACTTGAGGTGGTTGACAATCATGGTTCCTAAGTTGAAAGAATCATGTTAAGAAGATCTTGAGGAAAGCAATATGTGAAGAAAATGAAAGAATTCGTGGGAAGATGCATCTATAAGATAAGATAAGGAATCAACATCTGACATTGATTAGAAGGATTAACTATGACATCTCTATGAAGAAGGTATGAAGATATGTGTGCTAGAAAAGTGAACATTGGTAACGTATGTTTTGGAGATGGGTTCATACATATGCAGGATGTTGATGTTGCAAGAAGCTGATGTCATGATAAAAGTCCATCATAAAAAGGTAAATGTGATTTGATTTTCATTTTGATTTTTTGAAAACACCTTGATGGATTAAAACAGGGCTATCGAAAGAGAGTTGTAGAAATCACCTACAACTAGTACTCATGAGATTGGATGGAAGATCCTGAAGGAAACATAACTTAGAAGAGGTAGCTGTATGAAGGATAGCTAGATGTGGACTACAAGATCACTTTCCGATGAAGAGAAGGATGACATGACTATTTGTTCAACACTATGTCTCATTGAAAAGAAAGTGATGTAGATGATGGTCGATGCCCTACGAAGAAGTTATGGTGAAGAAGATAAAGTTCATGACATGTTACAAAAAGAGGAGCCCTAGAAGCAACTGATAGTACCATGATCTCCACCAAAGAGCAGATAATTGCTATTGGAAACAAGTCCCTATTTGAGAGGGAGCTTGGGAATATTCCTTTTATAGGAATGAGTAGATCCCCCCTAGTTGAGAGGGAGAGATAGACACATCATTATTGTCTTCATGTTATGAAGAAAGAATGGAGGATTGGGTAAGCATCTAAGATTGATTATGATACTCTTTGAGGATGTGGTAGGGCATCTAGTAGGAAAGAGTAGTCAAAGAGGAAATTCCTCGAGGATGTGTTATTCCAAGACAAGAATGGTCCTAAAAGGACATACCTTGTGAACATCCGGATGGGGTACGTGCCTTGAGAGACAATGATGAAAGGTGTCTATTAGTCATTGTCTCGCCAACAGTGTGCTCTAATCTTGTGGAGAGATGGAGCTGTTAGTTAAGGCCTTGCTATGTGACAATGCTAGTTGACATGTTTGAGATGCACTGATATAAGCTGAGAAAATAACTTATGAGATGGCTTACCAATCCGACTCTTCTTATGAGAATTCTTCAGTATGAGAATGTCCAAGTTACGTGTATGGATTATGAATACCTCCCTAGTTAAGGAGTGTTGAAATGTGTAACTAGGTTCGGTCTTCATAATGTTTATTGTAATCATGATTTTATATATTTGATATTAAAGAGAAAAAAAATTATTATTGTCATTCTTGATGCATGGGTTTTATGCTCAAGGTAAATTTATTTATAGGTCAAGCACCCATTGAGTGCTTCTAGGTTTGTCAGAGTTATGAAGTCAAAAGAGTCATTGTCATATATGTTGGATGGTGTTGTCATTGATGTCAACCCATGGAGTTGACTAGGTTTGAATTTGACTAAAAACACCAGTCATTGATGCCAAATGGTTAATGAAAGCTTCTTATTAATTGTCGAATTACATGAAGTTGGCAGCTACACTGTTAGATGGTTGAAACCCAAGTCTTAGGGTTTGGGTTCCCTAGACTAAGGATGTACCCTGACTTTGTCAAGGGTTTTTGAAGTGTCAAATTATTGAGTTTGACTAGGAGATCCACGTCATTGGATTCTCCTCGTCAAGATATTTCTGGTGGTATGTGGTACATCACATAAGTCCTCTTGGTTTGAAAGATATTCACAGTTGAAGTTGATAACCCCAGTTGGTGGGCATAATTTTAGTGGTTGTGGCCATCAAAACTCAAGCAAGAAGGGTTCCTAATTATGGCTTGTGGAAAACTAAGAGTTCTCCATCATACTGTGTAAAGTCAACCTTAACTAACCTAATTCCCTCCTTATAACGCAAATAAACTTTTGTTTAGGGCCTAAGTTAACCCATTGGTGATCCTAATTAAACAAGTCAACAAGTCAACACATTTATTAATGCTAAAATTTCTCGAAGGCCCTCCAACGTTCACTTAATTAAAACAAACCTAATGCCTTTCAAAACATATTTAACATATAACTTGTTATCATAAGGGTTTGCTTAGGGCTTAAGATAATATATAAATTAGTTGAATGAATAATTTTAAAAGTATATTTAACACACTAATCTATTTCAACGTTTATCTTGAGAAGCCCTTAATTAGCCTAATAAAAAACTATAAAAGGAGATCGAATGCCTTCCAATAACATAACATCTCAACCAATCTTTCTTTCTGAAATGACACGACCTTTCTGAGGCAGCGGAATTTTCTGAGGAACTTCTAAGGCAAAGGTTCGGACCTCTTGAGGATGGTTGGATTTTTGTTAGGACACATCATCTCGTGAGCTTAAACTTGACCCGAGGTAAGGATCTCAAAAATCATTCTGTTACATTTTTTTTTAAATTTTTAATTGGCTTTGAGTTGTTGGAGCGAGGGCATATGCTTTGTCTTATAGCTCTCAACCCTCATAAGAATGCTCAGTTAGGTGACATGTTTGTTCTTGCCTTCTTATAGCTTTCAACCCTCATAAGAATGCTCACTTAGGTGACATGTTTGTTCTTCTCTTATTCTAAGGTTGCAATAGATTCTGTTCAGGCTGTATGCTTATGTTTAGGACTGTATGTGTGTAGGTCTCTCTACTCTGTTACCTAGTAGATTTATTGCAGACTTCTAGGCATAGGTTAAAGCTTATCATTGCACGGTGAAACTTGTGAGTATCTATGAGGCAACAAGTGAAGCTTCCATAATATTATGGCCTAAATACAAGTGAAGCGAAGAATTTTATCTTCATCCAACTTGGATTTGCAAGCTTTCTTAGGACAACGAATGTGTGATTTTGCATAGGTTCAATTTAGCCTACTGTAGGGACCTAATTCAGGACGTCAGTCTTGACCGATGATCTTGGCATGTTTGTGAAGATGGTAATGAATAAACTCTTGTTGATTGTCCTAGGATGACAATTAGAACAATGACTTGACTTGACTGTAGCTTAACTTAATGAGACAAAGTCTGTTGAACATTTTTCACAGTGAAATCCATAGTGATCCCACAGTTGTCAATATATGACATTGTTTCTCATCATAAAACAATGGTAGTAAGGGTTCATCATTTGAGTATCAGTATCAATGCACTAAGCCAATCATTGACTTCAAATTCTAGTGGAAGTGAAAATACATTGTATAAATTCTTTATATATATATATATAAAACCTTGACATGATACAGTGACAAATACTTATATATTCTTGCAAAATCGCGACATAGATTTATTGAGATGATTACGACAGTTGATACATTGATGTTAAATGACCCTTTAGGGCTGTAGTGAACTTGATCTCGTATATGACAACACATGTTGACTTGATGAATGTTCCTTATGACTTGATAAGGATCTTATGACCTCAGTTAATGAGACAATTAGTAATGATCTGAAGTAGTTGTCTATGATGTATGATTGACCATAACTCCAATTTGAAACATTGACTTATTTAACATGTGAGACTATCCTAACAAGTGATGTGACTAGACACAAACATTAATTGTGTGACTTAACTGTGATTGAAATTTCAGAGAAGCTTGACACATTGATATGAATACAATCTTAATACGATTTGACAGTAACTTAGAACCGAAGTAATCTGACAATATGACTATACTTATAGTAACCTCAATAAGTCATTTAATATATAGTAACAGAGACTTAAGACAAAGACCTAAAATATAGATACTTGATCATGAATTGACACCTAGACTTGACTTAACTTGACCTATAGTTCTTGATGTAATTGTGATGAAATTTGAGATGTTAACTGTTAGTTCTTATATAATAATAAAGATTGACCTTGACATATTTGACAATGTATGGACCTTGGATTGAAAGATAGATATGACACTTAGCATGTGTCTAAGTGACACATTCCTATGACTATCTTAAGAGTAACATGATCATGACCTTACAGCGTAACAGGTCCTTGAGGGCAATATCATTTTGTTGTACAACATATTTACGTAAAGATGGATAGTTGGTTTTGATCAGCTGAGCGGTAGTGTTTAGACATTTGCTGGTAGTCTTCGTGGAAAGAGCTTGAGAGCATTGGTAGCAAGTCATAGGGATGATCTGAGGCACCTTGCTATCATTTGATAGTAGTGCCAAATGTTTGCAGCATCATGTGCAGCCTGATGATGACAGTGGTTGTGCATTGATGACTATTCATTCATGAGCAGTGACATGCAGTGATAGCCAACAATTGTGCAGTGATTTGTAGTGACAATGATATACAGTGTGAAGTGACAGTGATGTGCAATTGAATAGTGATAGTATGACGTGTAGCATTGTGCAGTGATCGGTTGTGGGAACAATGATCAACGACTACCAGGATTCTACATTGATTTAGAGTATAGCGGATCCAATGTGAAAATTGTGAAACGTGATCTACCGACTCTTCTAGGTGACTGGAGTCACCTTTAGGTTGTGGCTTGAGAACACTTTAGGGTGGTGCTAGGGCAAGTTGTGGCTTGCACAGGGTGTTGTGGCATGCATCCAGTTGTGGCTGATAAACTAACAAGGTAGCGAAGCATCCTTTTTGACAACAACTGGTAAACAAAGTGTTGGGGTACTCACCAGGTTGTGGCCTGATCTACAGGGCGTTGGGGCATCCTTCTGGTTGCAGCAGGATATTAGGGTTTAGTAGCGTCCTACAAGTTGTGGCCTGATCTACAGGGCGTTGGGGCAACCTTCTGGTTACAACAGGATATTAGGGTTTAGTAGCGTCCTACAGGTTGTGGTCTGTGAATTAGGGGGTTGACACATCCCTCAGTTGTATCTGAAATCTTGATGTAATCAATTTTCTTTTAACAGGGAGAAGACAATTACTAAAGAAGCGTTTAGTGGTTTTTGACCCGGAGGGGGTTTTCCACCTAAAAATCTCTGCGTCCTCTGTTTTATCTTCCTACATTGTTGTATGGTGTTGTTAACTGCTGATTATTGTTTATAATTATTGAAGAAGAACATTAATAATAACTAATGCTCTGAAAAGGATTAAAAAGTGCTAATTGCGAAGAAATACTGATTCACCCCCCTCTCAGTGTTTCCAACAATATATGTAAGACCCCTTTGGGAATATTGTATCTTGTAAAGATTTTTTTTGTAAAGTCAGAAGTGTCATAAAAACCCTCCAAGACCTTGTCAAATCAAGTCGGCCTCATGGACAACAATTCGACCTTCAGAGAAGCCTATATATAAGAGACATTGACCTCACTTAAAGATCACTCACTCAACACACAAGATGTTCGATCAAAGAAGAGAAAGAGACCTAAAAGAGCGAAGAAGAGAAGGACTAGAAGAAGAAAAGGAATGAAGTCTTTAAGTATTGTTTTTGGGCTATCTTCTCCTCACACGTGCGAAGATTAGGGCAACATTACTACAACAAGACCGAACTGCAGAAAGAAGACGAGTTAGGGCACCAAAGAGTCTACTTTGCAAGCCGAGCTTCGAAGAAAGAAGAACCAATTCAAGCGAAGGAATAAGAGGGAAGAAATCACAATCTTTTTCCACACGTGCAAGAGCTAGGGTTTTTGTAGTAGTCGAAGTTGCATAAGAAACTGTTGGGAAGTCGAAGTTGCAGGAAGTTGCTAGGAAGGTCAAAGTTGCTGGAAGTTGACTTGGTCTCGGAGGGGTCTTTGACAAGGGTATTAGGTCTTGGAATTCGTCATTTGAAGTTCTATAAGAAGAGAAGAGTTCTTGTGGGTTTTCCTCTCAAGAGGAGAGGTTTTGACCCTGGTTTATAGCCTATATCTTGAGTCCTCTTGTCTCATTGATCTTCATTGTTTGGTAGTTGTTTGATGATAGCAATCACAATAATAATCAAGACAAAGAAGAAGCTAATAAAGATGAGTAAAATTACATCACAAGCAGTGATCAAAGTAAGAGAAATCACTTAAGCTAGCTGCCCCTAGATTTCTCAACAAAATCAACACAAGCTTGTCATTTGTTGCTTAAAGAAACCATACTAGAACTTGATGAGAAATAGTAACTTGTAAACTTTTTGGAGTTCACATCATTCGCCCAATCAATGTCTGCATAACCATGAAAATGAATATCTTTGCCTGTATCATAACCAAGACCATAATAAATAGTCCCACTCAAATAACGAAGAATTCTCTTACCAATTTTCCAATGAACCTAGGCTGACCCTGGCCATTCCTGAGGCACAAAATATTTACACGCTATAGTAGGGAAATGGTAGGTGCGAACACATTATTGAAGACCTGGAGCGTGCAGGATGGTCAGTGGCCGCATCAAAGATGAAGACCTGCTACCTATTGCTGGCACGATTCCCAATGCGCCTGCGTAATTTAAGTGTCTTCTGTTTTTCTGTGCTCTTCTGGTTGTTTGGGCCAGCTGGCTTGTTTTAGTGTCTTTAATTACTATTAAAGGTATCAGCTTCACTGTTAGGCTTGTCTCACAATTTTGTACTGTGAAATAGGGTAATTTTGATTCCTAGAATCCATGAGACTTAGCATGTGGAGGTTGTGGTGTGTTTTCTAGTTTCTTCTGGTTGTTTGGGCCATTAGTGTTTTTATCGACGGTTAAAGATATCAGCTTGACTATTATGCATGTTTTGAAATTTTGTGCTGTGAGATAGGTTAATTTTGATTTCTAGAATCTATGATATTTAGCTTGGAGGCTGCTGTCTGTTTTTTGGGACTCTTATGGTTGTTTCTGCCAGCTGCCTTGTTATTGGTGTTTTTAATGCCTGTTTAATTCCAGTTTTGTACTGTGAGATAGGCTATTTTTGATTTCTAAACTCCATGACACTTAGCTTTTAGCTTGCAGAGGTTACTGTTGCAGATATTTTTTTGGTTTAAAATACTTTGTATGTACATATTTTTGATTGAATTTATGGTTACGTAGAGTATTTTATCAAAAGAAAATTTACTATATAAATCAATTTACAGAATGAAATGGAATTCATTGTAAATTTGTAGCTGCCATATACATTTTTCTTTAAGTGTAGGGTTGGAGGTCAAAATTCAAGCCTTATATATAGCTTAAGCTAAATTGCAGTAAATGCTCATGAATGTTGTAGTCATAGTTTGTACAAAAGTGCAAGTAAAGGTTTGATCTTGAGAAGTAAAGGTGCACCACAACCTTTTAACTACTTATTAAACCCCTGGTTAACTGTTCCTTCTGAACCCAACTTTAAACCCAGCTCTAATCCAATGACATATTCTAAAACCATATATTAAATATATGGAAAAATATACACAACTTACTTCGTTGAAGCCTAGTGTTTCCCAGATGCCTGTTATCACGCAAATATGTTTTGAAAAACCTGCATGAAACAATTAGATAGTCAACTTTGTCATGGTTGAAAGTCTCTCTGTTCAGACTAGTGTTTTCCAGTCTCTGGGTACGTCCCTAGATGATGTATGCTATTATCTACTTGATATTCCTGCATAAAACTTCCATTTTATTAGCATACAGCAAAACTTCACTTTTGACTTGCTGATAAACATCCCAAAGCGAAGTAGTTCTTGAGAATGAAATTTATAATGGTTGAAATTAGATTTCTAAGAGTAATAGTAGCAATGGAATCAAAAGTGATGCGAGAAATGAATGTGTGCCTCGAGTAGAATAATTCAAAACAAGCGCTCATTCAAAGAGTTAGAATCAAACATAATTGAATGAAATCACAAATTACCCAAGAAGTTGGTTGCACCATAATGAGTACTAAGTGACAGGCTGCCATGAGTTCCTTTACTTGCAGTGGAGGTAGTGGTCTGAGAGACTAGAACATAGAAAGGTGGGATCTCTGTTGTTACCAAAGCATCTAAGAAAAGATATCCAACTCTTGTACTCGTGCTCTAACATGCATATATGGAAAAACATTTCCTTTCTCAAACTGGTTGATCTAGTGGCTCAAAGCAAGGAGAAGTTGGAAAGGACAAAAACTTTGTAAGTAAAGCCAGCCTTTCTTTCTTTTCGGCATTCAATTATTTTGGCAAAAACACAAAATCTGCTTTCTTTGCTCCACTTGAGTAAAAACATCAACAAAATCTGCTTCTTTGCTCTACTTCTTGAGAAGAAACATCAAGAAAATCTGTTTTTTCATAACTTTACTCATGAAGACATTTAGTTAAAGCTCTCATTCTCTCATCAAAACTATTTGACTTCTTTACCATGTGATTAAATAATTAAATAAAAAATTAATTATTTAATTATTCCACAATTTATGACTTTGAAGTCATGATCCTTGAAAATTTACCCAGAGATATGATTTAGATCCACACCAAGTGACAAAGATGCTACTCAACTCCTCACTTTTCCATGCAAAGGAAGCTCAGACTGTTGGAATCACGATTGCCGTTAGACCAAAACCCGCAGGCATTAGTCTCTGCTACAATCGCCAAAGTTAGGATCCACGAGAGGCGGTTAGTCCATGTCGCGAAACACATGTGGAGCATTGAACCAAATGTCCAACAATCTCCCCCCCAACACGAGCCGGGTGAGTTTCGAACTCGAGACTTGTCGCTCTACGATTGCCGTTAGACCAAAACCCGCAGGCATTAGTCTCCGCAACAATCGCCAGAGTTAGGATCCACGAGAGGCGGTTTGTCCATGTTGCGAAACACACGGAGAGCGTTGAACCAAATGTCCAACACAGACCACCCCTGAGTTGCTAGCAGGGACCACGACCAACACCTACACCTGCCAAATATATAAACTTACATGCCTAAAAAGGCATTTTTCCCCATAAAGCAAAAAAGCATAAAAGTACAACTTTTGGTCAAATGACATAATGGGCCATAATAACAAAAAAAGCAAAAAAACACAAAAGCAGAGAAAAAAGTGCCATTCTGGTCATGAGTGAACACTGAAAACAGTCATTTGGACTCACTTTTTCACGAGGGTCAAGAAGAAGTCAAATTTGATGTGCAGGACCCTGATGGTCCGAATATTGAAAAAGCAGAACCACCCAAAATAGCAGTTTCCTAAAAACTGAATATATATGTTCATCTGATCAACGGTTATGCTATGAAGCGTCTGGAAATAGACCAGTGTGACTAAGTATCACTGGACCTTAACCCTTCAGTAGCAAGAAGTGCTACTGGGGTTAACAATGCCAGACATGCCTGTAAAGAGGAAGAGGAAGGGGAAGGATGAATAATACACACCACCAAAAAATAAAGGTAGGTAAGATACTAATAAATGCAAAATTTTCAAATTTTTTTATGGATTTGCATGCCTTGGATTGTGACCAAATGGCTTCCATCCAAACAAACAAATGCTAGTAAACTTGGGTCTTTGGCCATATTAGCTGTGGAAAACCCCCTTAAAGATTTTTTATCCATTTTAGTCATGGAAAACCCCCATGAAACAATCTTTCAGACAACAAATGGAAATTTGTTGAAAGTATGAGCAGTTCCTATTATCAACAATGCACATTATTCAGAATTCTTTACATATTTTTAGATGCTTAGATGCTTTAATATTTGAAATCTGTGCACAATCTTCATAGTTAACACACACATTCTTGGCATGTGTATTTTGTCCAGGAAGATCACAGGCGTACACCACATTGATTAATAGATTGAGAATTAAATATAGCCCCCAAAATCAACCAAAAACAAAATAGCAATGCTAAATTTCTGTCCGATGCAATTTTCTTATTTGATCTAAATTAGTTGTGTCATGTGACGGGGTCACGGATCTCAATAATCTGTATTTTTGTGTATATATACACTGTTAAATTCCCATTTAACTACCTTTGGACATTGTCTAAGTATAGTAGCTTATTCATGGTATCTGCTATGTTTTCTTTTTCTGCTTTGACAGGAACATTTGGCCAATAATGCCTGCAAATTGAACCTTTTTACATTTTAATTCACAATAGGTTGCTATCAAGGTCACCTGAATTTTCAGCTAGTCTCCGATGTGGTTTTTCCACAAGAGCCTGCCCACCTGCTCATGTTTGAACCTTGGTTATCCTTACAATAAGTGCTTCAATTTATCATTAGACCATATCCCAATGGGCTTTCAGTGTTTCACTTAACCTAAGCTTTATTAATGTCTACTAGAAATTGTATCTGCTATTGACTGTCTTGCTGCCTTTTCCTGTCACAACTGGAGTGGATTGCCTGGCATTTGTCACTTTTGCTTCAAGTCTGCCACATCACAATATTTTTGCTTAACATATTTGTTACTTCATTGTTTATATGCATTTGCGACTTTGTGGAAGTTGGACTACCATGTGTGGATTAAGTGAAGGGCCTTTGATGGAACTTAATCTCTTACCTATTTAATCACTATTTGGGCATATCATGTGTTATTTTTTTTTTCAACTCTAACCCATGGTTAAATCTGGCAACTTATCAGAATGGCTTTTGTCACCTTAGTTACCCAGGATTTGTTGTGATCTGCACCCTGTAGGTTTTTCTATGTGAAATTTGTTGGACGTTCTGAAAATCCTTTCATCAGCTTTTTCCAGGAATTACCTGGAACAAAATCGTTATGCTAGTGATTTGCTAGATTCTTTTTGGCAATTGTGCAATATATGGGGCATTTTGTTACCTTTGCTACTTTTGCTCCCTACCTGATATATGTCCCAAATTTTCTTGAATAACATGTTAACCTCAAATCTAGCAGTGGAATTTAATATTGCAAGTTATTTTTGTTTAAATTCTGATCTTGGTTGGTCTGCCCTTAGCCCCAGTGTTAGACGTCTGAGCATTTGTATTATTCAAATTCATAATAACTGAATCCGAAGTGCCATTCGTCTGTTTTTGGGTACTTTCTTCTTCAACCATATTCAATAGTATTTTTGGATCTCTTTGGAAGTCTTTATAGTTTCATTGGATTCTTCTGAAGATTGTTTCTCAATGTTGATTCCCCAAAAAGTGGTTTGATATGTCTAGATTTGGAAGCAAGTAAAAGATGCATTGGTTGCTTAATTTATACTTTTTCTGGCTATTTGGACAGTGGATAAGATGGACACAGAATTGGTGGAACAACCTCAGCCTATGGCAGTTGAACAATCAAGTTTACAAGCTACTGTTGGGGAGGCTAACATGGAGCATGGAACATCAAAGAGTGCCCCCATGAAGCCAAAATTTGAACCATTGACAGCTTATGAAATGTCTGGTGGCCGGCCTGAGTTTCGGAAGGTCTCTGTTCCAGCTCATAGATATACGCCTCTGAAGAAAATTTGGATGGAAATTTATACTCCTGTTTATGAGCAGATGAAGATTGACATTCGGATGAATTTGAAGGTATTTTAATATAGATTGTTATTTCTAACATTCTGTATTAGTTTCCTTTAATGGTGTGCGTTTTCTTAACTCATCTCTCTCTACGTGGAGTAATTGCTACTTCATGTAAGTAACATGTTTTATCTTCTAGTGTACTTAATTATCTCAATTGTGCTATTTCAGACCCGTAAAGTTGAATTGAAGTCACGGTTAGACACCCCAGAAATTGGTAATCTCCAAAAATGTGCTGATTTTGTTCACGCTTTTATGCTTGGTTTTGATGTACCTGATGCCATTGCACTTTTGAGGTTGGATGATCTGTATGTGGAGACATTTGAGATCAAGGATGTGAAAACTCTCCAAGGAGAGCATCTTTCTCGGGCTATTGGCAGGTTGAGTGGAAAAGGTGGAAAGACAAAATTTGCAATTGAGAATTCAACAAGAACAAGAATTGTTATTGCTGACTCAAAGATTCACATATTGGGATCTTTCTTGAATATTAAAGTTGCTAGAGATGCTTTATGTAGCCTTATTTTAGGATCTCCTGCAGGCAAGGTCTACTCAAAACTAAGAGCAGTGACTGCAAGAATGGCAGAGAAATTTTAAGATCCTCGGCTATGTTAGTGTATTTCACCTTTTCTTTTTGTGTTTGGAAATATTTTATCCATTCTTATGGCGGTGTTTCCTATATGAAGAGTGATTACATGCATGCATAATGCGTTTGCATAGAGCATGGCGTTTTCTCTATTTTATATGTAATTTTTAAGATTAAAACATGCAAGATAATTTAATTTTCTGGAATGAATTGAGTTTTTGTAACAAGGTGGTGATATTGTTGAATTGTGGGAGTAGATGTGGTAGCCATACATTTCATTATTGCTGCCTTTTATAATGTTTTACCTACATGTTTATCTTTATTCATGCGGGACGCATAAACTGAAAGGACTGCAATAACAAGTTGTTTTCTGTTTTGGTTATGTACAATGATTAGATACGTTTCATTGTAGAAGACCAGCAGTCATACTTGCACAATTCATAGCAAGCCGATTCAGTAGGCACAAGTTGAGTCACCTTAGCAGTCACAATAGCTTTATGGAAACTCATAATATGTTCTGTTTACTTAGGCCTATATTAGAGATACCTTGTGCAATTTCATGGCAAAATAGTAAAATACTACCTATTAATTTGCAGTTCCAATCACTAGTTTCAGTGATTTTTCTGCTTTCCTAGGTAATTTCACTAAATAATGCATCTTAGTATTGACTTTAGATGACTCAACCACTAAACTGAGGTATTTTGTAGCGATTCTTATTGGGTACCCTATTCAAGGTGAAAGCAAGTTAGATAATCTACATGTGTTCAATGCCAGCTATGATAATGTTTTCCTGTGTCAATCAGGAGCAATTCTTCGCGAATCTTCAAATTTGATCATTATTTTGTTCTTAAAGATTTTTAACCTGACAGTTTTATTCTGTTCATTGTTTGATTCATCACAAGTGCTTTGAAGAAATAATGCTAAGCCCAGGGAAAGCGCTAAAAATCAAGTGTTGGCAAGCTCAACTAGTCTTGCTTAATACACAGTTTTAATGGCTGTGAAGTTAGGGTATTTGAACATTTCCCATTGGACGAATTGTACACCACAATCACATAAAAGGCTTTGTTATGTTTCAAGTGTCTTGAAAATGATAAAAAGTCAATGATTACAAACAAATTTCGAGGGGAAAACATCCTTTTACAATTAATCCAATATACAAGACAGGATATGATGATTCTAAGACTGGTCGGTATGCCAAGTTACCAGATATGTCCTCCTCGTCCCCCGTTACTTATTTAGCATGTTGGACATGGCACGAGTGTGACACATGTCAGACATGTGCCCTAATTGTTTCCCAAAATTCAGATATATGTTCGGTGAAAAAGCAGCTCATGGCTTCCCAAAGCTGATTTTTTGCCTTAGCTTTGGAGCTATCAGAGGTTTTGGAGACCAGTCAAGGGCAATTAAGTAATGTTAGAAGGGATTCCAAGTTTTGGAAAGTGGATTTGTCTAGGTCCTACTAATGCTATGTAAGTAATGCTAAATTTACTTAAATTTTTAAACCATTAATTGTTTCCGGATGTTATGTTTGAGTAGTTCCAAGCTCATTAGATTTCATATGGAGAAAGTAGAATTTTAGATACCACTCAAATTCCAATAGACTTAAACAGTTTTCAGGATTTGGGAATTTGCAATGTTTCCATTTGATTTTGACATTATGAGGGCATGGAACTATCATTTTATCAAGAGCACCAAGCTCCTTACGCGTTGTCTGTCCGTACCCTGTGTCCAGCCATGAGCTGACCTTGATGATAATTCTGTTGAAATCAATCTCATAATTTTCAAATATAATACCAATCCTGACCTTCCATATCTCCCAAAAAATGTACAATGACACTGACTGTAATCTTTCCCCCTTGCCCATCCACCATTTCAGACATTGTTCTATGGAACAAAAACGTTTAAATGGTATATTACTTTGTAGCATAGTGTGTTTCCAGACTTGAATTGTGATTGGACATTCCAGGTGTATGTGTGTGTTTGTCTTCATCTCGGATTTGCACATTTCACATCTACCCGGGCCATGCATGCCCCTTCTCTGTAGATACTCCCATGTCAGCATTCTATTGTGCCAGACTAGCCAGGTATACAATATAATTTTGATAGGTACCTTGTATTTCCAAATTTTATAAAACCAGACTGGTACAAGAGAGTAAATGGACTTCATAATTTCCCTGTATACCTTAGCAACCACATCCGAGTTGTCCTTCAGACGACTTGCCCAGGCGAGTTGGTCACCTTCCACTCTCCTACATAATCTTGTGCATCCTAAGGATATAATGTATGTATTCCATTCCGCAGCCCCGATGCCAGTCAGTCCCATGTTCTCTGCGCTTCTCCACATAGGAAAATGCCCTCGCCATCCGAATATAATCTGCACTAATATAAAAAACCCCCCTGGTATGCATTGCATGCAAAGTTTGTTCAGATAATAACTGATTTCCTTCCACTACCAGTATATTATCACCACCAATCAGTGTTTGATTACCAGTCCCAAAGGTCCATATAATCCACCGGAAAACCATGTTTTGATCTTGTGGAATCCATTCCAAATACACGATCCCTTCCATGCTCAAATCTGTTCTGAACCATTCGGCAGGCCCCTTCTGTTGCATATATTTCGAGATAATAATGTCTCTCCACATACCATCCCTAAACAACGCTCTCCATATTGATTTCATGATAAGTGCCCAACCAAAAACTTTGATATTAAGTAAACCCCACCCGCTATGTTCCTTTGGGACAGTAATCTTTTCCCATCTGATTAATGAAATATTGTTGTACATAGTGGTTAGATTCCTTACTCTCAAGTACTTAAATAAAACTTGTTCATTAAGCCTCTTTAGTTCATATCGCCTAGATTGTGTCGTGCAACATATGTGCTCAGCTGGGGCAACTCTAAACTCCTGTCCTTCAATGGAACTGATTTATAAATTATTCATAATAAACTTCATCCTACACGCTTCTGCGATGTACTCCTTTCTTTTTAATATTAGGATCCTCAAGTGTTGCATTTATGTATTTTTTTTTAAGTATCGCGAAATAAAACCTTTTTATTCTCACTTAGCTATTTCAACAAGCAACTTGCAAAGGGAGTAGTCTATAATGCGACCTTTTGGAGTTTGACGTGACAAGTTTATGGATGGTTACATAGCATGGTGAAGATGCATGTGGAAGGTTTCTTGATTTTCTGGCGACGCTTCTTCCGGCAACTCTGATTCGTCCTTACACGCATTCAATGCCAGGTCAATGTCGAAAATTTGAAATTTCAAATGCTATCTTCCACTCCCTTGCAAAGTGCCATCTATCAATCGTTTACTTAGGGTTCACATTTGTTTTTCCAATGTAATAGAAGATATGTTGTCATGTTTAATAGATTAGGGTTAAAAAAACAAAAAAAACATATAATTGATATTGTGATGTTCTGTTTAACATTTCAACTCAACTCGTTCATAGAATTAAAATTAAATTATTATTAATAATTAAACCAATGTAGATCCATCTTAAGTCCACATCTACCAAACACCAAGAGGGATCAAATTTGTTGAGATGCAAACCTTTTTTAGAGTGAAAATATATTTGATCTTCTTGGTGCTTGATAGATCCGAAGTTAAGATAGATCTAAACTGGTTAGTTATAAACCCTGTTTAGCCTTTTCATCTTAAAAAATGTGGGTGTTGTCTGACTGAAATTACATAATGGCTTGACTTTCTATCTGTTTTCCAAACCAGTATGAACTTTATTGATGTTAATTTTTCATAAAGCAACATTGTTCTTTACTTTGATAGTTACATTTCTTCATTAACATGTTGTATTCACGCCAAATACTTTTGCCATTATACAGATTTATATCATTAACCATCAGAAAATGAAACTATGCGGAAAGAACAATACCGTCATCATCATCATCATTATCTAAGCAGCGGAAAGTAAAAGATCAAAGGAAGACAAGCATGAACACATAGAGACAACAAGATTGGTCTAAGACCAGGGCAAAACCCACTATGGGGAAAACCCTTTGAAATTTTTATCCTTAGATCTTCATTGAATGGTTCAGCAACAAGAGTACAATAATCCAAGAGTACAAATAGCATACAAGCACTAAAACCATACCAATACTTATACATGAAGGAAACTGAATTTGAGAACTGAAATGCACTGACACTGGCTATAGCAAATGGATGAACACGGCTGATACTGAATGAACACTGAAGATACTTCTGCAGCTGAAACAAACAGATCTGATCTCAAAACCATTATATCTATGATACCAAAACTCAAATATTATAGATCACCAAGTGATCTCATCTCAAATGTCCTAGAGCTGAATCCAGGAGATTGTTATTGATTGCTCTGACGCAACTGTGACTGAACCACTGATCTCTGAAGGCACTGTGCAATAAACTGAATATGATCCAAATTTGATCTGCCCAATAACTCTTTGAGCCGTGGCCTTAACATGCTCAGCCAGCGGCTCTCGGGCTCTAAGCTGCTACAACACTGCCTTGTGCTCGTGACTGAGCTTCAGATTACCTGATCTGACCTCAAGACTTTCGCTGCGCCCTTAGTAAGTCGTGCCAATGGTTTTGGCACCTTGGCAACACATCCTGCCTGTGGCTCTGTTGACCTAGGCCGCTACCTAAGCCTTTCTTGCTTGCGGCGTTGGCCCAGTAGATCCAGATCTAAAATGTGTCTTAGACCCTGATCCCGATCCACTGCGTGCCACTGCACGAGCTCCTTCTGACTTACCTGTGCGAGCCAAAAATAGAAAATACGAATCTAAACCAAAACATCATGAAGGGGATCTTATGAGCGAATGTGTGCAAATGAGCTTGAGGTCACTTCTATTTATAACTTTGTGAGGGACAGCTTGGGGCTTTGACCAAATCAACATGCAGTTAACCAACTCATTAAAATATTAAACTAATTCATAACTTAACTTCTGCTTAATTGATTGGGGCGATCTATAGGTTGATTTTGATCATCTTGAAAAGAGGAATCTAATTAAATTATTATCTGAACCATTTGAGCCGTCTAATGTGGAATTTGACCCTAGTTGCAAAAATTAACTCTCCCTCTCAACTAGGAAGAATTCCACTTTGCTATCTCTGCTTTGTAGTTCTCTGCATCATGGTGTCATCATGACTCAACACAATCTGTTGATATATGTTCATTAATCAATATGTCATTCTGATATTCATGCATCATTACATGTCGTCACTGAACACCTTTGTCATGTAGTCGACATGCTAAGAACCTTTCTCATTGCAAATCATCAATGTACTCTTCATGCTTATTTCTGTTTATCTCTTGATTGTTTCTGCTTGTATGTTGAACATTCTCGGATCTAGAATAAAAATTTGCTACTGGAGGGGAGCTTGGGCTACCACCCTTCATTCATCAAGCTCTCATTCTGGAATCTTTGCCATCGGGCTACTACTCGGAATATCATCAACGAAGAGCATATCAACAAGGAGCACATCTCTCAGAATCTCACGGGGGAGCTATACCTCTACAACCCCATATCTAGCAACTAAGATACCCATCCTCACAGGGGAGATCATTTCGACCTTGGTGTCACATCGGGGAGCTCACTCTCAACCCAGAATTGCATAGGGTTATTTCATATCAGGGAGCTCACTCTCAACCTGAAATCACATAAGGTTATCCCAACCCATCCTATTTATTGCCTACCGAGCTTCCCATCGATGACCCTGAATAGTCATGTGGTAGAACACCTGCATCATAATCCACTTGGGTTGTACACGAGGAGCGGTATTCTTGACAAGTCAGCCCAACTTGTGGGTATGACACCAACTGGGGTATACTCTACAGCGACCCAACGGTGGAGGAGATAATCGACTTGCCAAAACGAACAAGGATCACACACACCCACAAGTGACATATAGGGAATACACCTTATTGTCCAAAGTTCCCTCAACCCAGGAGTCCTTCACCTCAATTCTTCACCCCGAGAGCTCAAGCGGGGTAGGAAGAGCACTCAGTGTTCTAGATCAGCGGTGCTCTCATCTGGTATCTGTTGATTCCTGTTCCTATAGGACATCAAATCAAACATTATGTTAGAACATACATAATCATATAAATCAAAACAAGATACCATAACCATCCTCCCTTTCATGGAGGTATCATACACGCATGGATACTATAATCATCCTCCCTCTCACAGAGGTATCAATCACAAGCCTCAACTTGTCTTGAACAACTACACTGTCTCAATAAATGGAGAGATCACGATCCCAACTATACGTAATTTGGATTCTCTGTCATCATAGTGTATCCATGTCTAATTCAGATCATACTCGATCAACTCTATAAAGGAACCTCTACATCATGCCTCACAACGAGCCAAGCTAGCAGCCTTGTACCCGAGCTCGGTCGTGCTATGGACCTCTTGTCCAAAGTGTCATGGCAGATCTCATACTAAGGCAACATCAAAATGTGCTTATCAATCCAAAACATCATTAGTTAATTCATGCAACTACATATCGTGGGAGAAATATCTCAACCAAATAAAAGATGTTTGGTGGCAATCCTGAATGAAGCAACTCAATCATGAATTCAATCATGTTCTATACACGTCATACACGGATGGATGTTTAAAACGGAACACTAATGCTTCAATCAACTAATAGATGCCATATCATGTTCAATTAACATTTGAACATTAAATCAGAGTGTCCAAGGATGTACATTACACAAAGATATTTCACCAGTCTTGTACTATGGAATTTCTTTCCCAAATTCCAAAATCAATTCAGCATGCCATGACACATCATTACGTTATTCAAAAAACATATCCCTCTTACTTAGATTTTCAGAGGCTTATCACTTATCAAGGATGCATAATCAAAGCCATAATCAACATTAAGGCCATACCTTGGAATTCATTATCATGACTTCACCAGATATCAGTGAAATATAGACAAATTTGAATCAAGGAGTTTGCATCACGCAACAATGTCTACAAACATAAAGCCTTACCAGGCCAACATAACCAGCCAAACACAAATCAATGTTGTGTTAACACAATTAGCTCATCCAATCTTAGAAGTTAGTCAAACTATTATCAAAGTCGTCAATTCTTTCAATTAGAGTTAGGCAACACACATATCAAGACTTGACTACATACACCATCAAGTCAACAAACCAATCATACCATTACATGTTCGTCATTTAACATGTTATTACAGGCCATTTCTGTCATTAGATGTAGGTTCATTCACATCACGGCTAAGTCCTGCATGTTCATACTAGGTCACAAAAATGAGTGTGTTAGGAATAAAAAGACCAATACAGAACCATAAGGTTGTATACTCACATACGACATAGAAGGTCACTATGTTCACATAACATAGTCATATGAGAAAATCAACTATCACTAGATCAAATCATGTCAAATTCAAATGTGCAATCATGGTAAGATCTATACATGTCTCAATCGTTAGGCATTATGCCAAGAGTCCCAAACACAGTTTATCAAAATCAATTGGAAAAAACATGATGCACAATCCTCAAACATAATGACATATCCATATGAATGTCTCAGTCATCTTCACACACAATTTCGGTTCAAATATACGAACTTTCCCAATAAATAGTTCTTACTGGTATCTGCAATACACTTGTAGATTTCACATCTTCCAAGTGACCATCTGAAATACCAGCAATTCCAGAAATCAATTTACAATGAAAAGACAAATCATATATCCATGGATTCGGATTCTAAACCGAATTCAATGTACATAACTTCAATTTTGTGTGTCTCAGACATGGTCACATCTAAGAGCCTTCCTTAGCGAATGATGCTCAAATTTCTGTTGTAGATCAACAATGTCAGATACTTAAATCATATTTCAAATAGCAATCACGAGTAAGAAACAATTCTCCTTGTGAATGAGGATATACTTCATTCATGTCATCAACCTGTCTTTACAAGGATTAAGAAATAACAAATCTATCATAAACACATATCTATCATGATCATCAATATCATGTCATCCATCTTTCATCAAGGGTTGCACTAGAAAGATCAGGGCGACATGATAATGTGACATCCAAATCTTATGATCCCAATAACAAAATATCAAGTTAAAGCATTTAATTTCGCCAGCATGCTATAACTGAAGATAGTCACAGATATAAAACAAGCCTATCATCCTTGAGGTAAGGAGTGAATGAATCAGACATGTTTAGGATGATAATATCTTGACTATTGGGAAAATGATAGGTGGAACCATCATTGTACGCGGAGAAAAACTATGATTCTCCATTTTTCATAGGGGAAACTAGCTCTTCATCAAAACTAGGGGAATGAACCTCATCACAAACATCTATTTCTGGGCCAAGAACACAACACGGGGAGGATTGCTAACACATGAAGAAAAACCATTTATTGGTGGCATGACTAGAGGAAGCATCTTCCTTAATACATTTTGCACAAGGGCTATTGGAATTATCCATAGTGGTGGAAATATCTTCTTGGAACATAAAAAAGAGGCCTTTCCAATCATTAGGAAGGGCTTCATAAGGACCAATATTGTCAATAGAAAGTGGTGGATATTTTTCTTCTTCCTTGGGCTCATTGTTATGGATATGAGCTAGTATGGGGCCTTCATATTTATAGTCATACATGATTCCCCAATCAATAGCCCAAAAATTACTCATAGAGACTTCATCCATTTCATGATCATGATCTTCCCCATAATCATCCCACTCTTCACAATGTATTTGATGTTGGCTAAAATGCAAATCATTCTCTTCCTTGTTAGGCAGGAAAAACTCTGTAGAAATTATATACAATATGCATGTATATATCCAGACTCTCCTTATCTCACAATATTTATCTTCTTGCAAAATACAGAATCCTTCCACTATAATTCTTGCGGAAATTTGATCAACAATTGCAAAACACATGAAGCAATAAAAACACACATAACACAGTTGTTTAACGGGAAAGCCTGAAGCTGAAAACCCCAACTATATATTATGTAACATGGGGATCACATGACAATCTCATAAAAACATACAAAGCTTATCACAAGCTCTCAGTACAGTGCAATCGTCATACACTAATAAGGCCCAATCTTGCAAATCCATGCACCGATCTTTGCCACCTGCTAGCCTGCCTCCATTGCGCAATCCAAGCTCAATATTGGCTCTGAATAAACTCGAATTGGTCTAGCCTTACTCACGCAATCCTCATTGGAATCTCCATCAATGTGTGGTGCAAATTCATGCAACACTATAGTCAACCTGCTCTTTCACCTACCTCTCCACTAGTCTCCACTGAAATTGTCCATGCACTGTAGCTAATTGATGTATTCTTCAGTTGATTAATGAGTTAATAATTAGTGAATTAATTAATAATTAATTCACACCACTCTCACTAGTGTATCAATCAGTTAGACTAGATACAACTAGCTCAACTGTGTCTAACTGAGTTAAACTGAACACAACTCCACCAACTACTTTAATAACTCCACCAAACTTTGTCACTTGAGTTCTAACTGAATTCTCCATGCAATAGCTCCACTTAACCCTCGGGAATAGCGTAATTCCTTCTGTCAGCTCCTGTGCCACATCTGTGCACTTAACTGAAGTGCTCCAAGAGAATAAGATAATGTTTATAGTCCAAATATTATTAAGAGCTAATAATATTCGACATATCTATTTTTAGACTGGCAATCTAAAAATAGATTCCGCCCAGTATGTCTAAAAATAAAAGTCCATCTATTTTTTCCGACTTGACCAACCATCCAAAAATAGCATCTTGCAACTCATAGAACATGATCCATATGTCTAAAAATAGACATAGTCTAAAAATAGACTTTGCGCCAAAAATAGCCTGCGGGCCCACTTAGTGAAGGTGACTCCTTTCCACTAAGCTCATCATCTTGTTTCAATCTCAAAACTCCCTCTCAACAAGATAGGGATTATACGCCACCCGATTACGCCTCTGTGGTATTGGTTGCTCCTGGTGAGCGCCTTCATCGGAATATCAACTTTCAACGTCTGATCCTTCGTAGAATGTAAGAAAGTGACATGATCTTCATGCACACAATCTGTGATATGATGATACCGGATGTCAATGTGTTTAGATCTATCATGAAATACTGGATTAACCGAGAGTTTGATGCAACTCTGATTATCACAATATATCACAGTAGGATCTAAGTGTGAACTGAACAACCCGACCAGGATCCTCCTCATCCATATAACCTCGCATGCAGCTAAAATTGCTGCCATGTACTCAGCCCCGCTGAACTGAGTGCCATGGATCTCTGCTTCCTGTTGTACCAAGAAATTGCTGTCGACCCGATACTGAAAATCCCTTCAGATGTGCTCTTTCTGTTCGTTGGGCTCGCTGCCCAATCTGCATCCGTGAAGCCATGCAGCTTCACCTCATCCGACTATCTGTACCATAATCCATATCCCGATGTACCTTTGAGATATCTCAATACATGCTTCCCTGCCTTCCAAAAGAGCTTGGTAGGCTTAACCATAGCTTGTGAAAACTGGTTAACAACGTAGCATATGTCAGGTCGTGTATTGACTAGATACATAAGCGACCCCACCAACTGTCGGTAAATAGTGGCATCCACTACCTCTGCCGATGTAGCATTCTCTTTCCTCCAACCACCAGGAAGAGGAGTGTCGATGGGCTTGCAGCCATGCATGTTGAACTTCTCCAGTATCTCTCGGGCATACTTGCCTTGAGACAAAAACAATCCAGTATCCCCCGGGCTTACTTGCCTTGAGACACAAACAATCCATCACTGCGCTGCCAAATTTCCAATCCCAGGAAATAATGAAGGAGGCCCAAGTCCTTTATCTCAAACTCTTTTGCAAGATCAACCTTGCATGAGAGTATCAACTGTTTATCACCTGTCAAAATCAAATCACCTACATAAAGAACAATGATTAGCAACTTACCCTCCACCACATTCTGGTATAGGTTCGGATCAGCCTCACTCTTGGTGAATCCAAGACCGGTGAAATAACTGTCTATCCGTGTGTACCAAGCACGAGGTGCTTGTTTCAACCCATACAACGCTCTTTTGAGCCTGCACACATGCAACTCGCTGCTAAAGATCTCGAAACCTTCAGGTTGCTCTATGTACACCTCCTCCTCGATGACTCCATTGAGGAACGCAGTCTTCACATCCATATAATGAATGTGCCATCCCATCTGCGCTGAGAGAGCTAGGATGCTCCGTATGGAAGAATACCTTGCGACATGTGCAAAGGTTTCCTCATAGTCGATCCCCTCAATCTGTGAGAAGCCCTAGGCAACAAATCTTGCCTTGTACTTCTCGACGCTCCCGTCAGCAGCTTGCTTCACTTTGTAGATCCATCTCGAACCTACCACTGATTTCCCTTTCGGCCTTGGGACAATCTCCCATGCACTGTTTTTGACAATCGAATCATACTCTTCCACCATGGCATCTACCCATGCAGGGTCCTCCATAGCTTCCTCGAAAGAGGATGGCTCTGTCACGATACACTTTCTCATCAGAGCCATGTATCCAGCATATCGGTCAGGTGACTATCTCTGTCTGCACTGTGATGTAGGTGCTCCTACAATCTTCTCCGCATCAAGATTCAGTCGCTTAGCTTCTGTAGTGCGCTTCCACCCTCTGATGGTTAGCGCTGCATGAGTGGTTTCTTCCACTCCATGAACCTCCTCTTGTGGCTGATCCACATCCTGAGGCTCATCCTTAGGAACTAATAGCTCCTCATCTGCATGCAAGTGTGGCTCCCTCTAAAGCGAACACTTCATGGCTTTCTCCTCATGAAATTTGATATCCCGTCGCACAACAGTCTTCCGACTGTCTGGAAAATACACATGATAGTTGTGGGGTGTTTCTGTGTACCCCACAAATATCCCAGCCTTTGTGGTTAGCTTCAACTTCTTCCTAGAATCCTTCATCACATGAATGTAAACAGGTGAGCCAAAAGTCTTCAAATGAGAAATATCAGGCTTCTTACCAGAAAACGCCTCTTTAGGTGTACTCATGCCAAGTACTCTATGAGGACAACAATTTTGCACATAAACCACAGTGTTGCATGCTTTTTCCCACAAGTGTATGGGAAGGCCCTGATCATGCAACATCGCCCATGCAACACCCACGATCATTCTATTCTTTCGCACTGCAACCCCATTCTGTTGTGGGTTATGAGGCGCTATGGGATCTCTTCGAATTCCTTTTGTGTGCAAAAGTCCTTGAATTGCGGAGATGAGATTCACCACCATTATCGCTCCTAAGAGCCTTCACATAACTTCTAGATTATTTCTCAACCGGTGCCTTGAACTCACGGAACTTGGGATATATCTCGCTCTTCTTGCATGAATATGAAGAAGATCAACACTTACGAGAAAAATCATCAACAAATATCACATAATACATGTACTTCTTGTCGAAGCTGCGAAAGGTCCACACACGTACGTGTGAATTCTCTCCAAGGATCGTTGTGGAGCAACTATCCTTTTCATGAAAAGGTGGCTTTCACAAATTTTCCCAAAGTACATCCCTTGCAACGCGGTTATTTGCGCAAGTGTACCTTTAAGGAAGCTTGATAGAAATACGCGCAAAATTTTCAAAGCACCATGGTGAAGATGGCCCAATCTCCTGTGCCATAGCTCGCCCTCATCTCGGCTCACCACTCCTTCTGCCTTGCCTGCCATTGCTGCGCAGCCATCTACCTGCAACTGATAAAGGTTCTTAACTCGAACCCCTATCCTCCGGGTTTCACTAGTTGCCTTACTGCACAGGAAAGCCTTTCCCTCACTAAAGACAACATCATATCCCTTGTCTTCCAACATTTCCACAGAGATAAGATTCTTCTTCAATCCCGGAACATGCATGACATCCTTCAAGATGAAAGGTTTGCCAGACTCCCTGTCAAAGGAAATGGTCCCGATACCAGTCGCACTGTATCTACCATCATCGTCCATCTCGATGTGCACTCCAAGATCCTTCTCATCCAGATCAATAAACAAATCTTTGTCTCCGGTCATATGGAAAGGCGCACCACTGTCAAGAAAGCACACTGAACCCATCATACTTGAGACCAAGCATGCGATCAGCGAAAATTCCTGCTCAAACTGCGAGGCTAAGGCCTCTCCAGCTGCAGATCCAGCAACCTGCTTATTTTTCTTCTTCTGTGGACAATTTGTGGCGTAATGTCCGTGTTGGTGACAGTGAAAGCACTTCACCTTGGACATGTCCTAATTTTTGCCTTTCGCACTGGATTGAGAAGCATTCTTCTTGCTCTTCCCCTTCCTTACTTTGGCAGCCAAAGCGTAATTTTCTTTATCTTCATTCTTCGATGAAGATCCATCCCTGGTACTTCGCCTTATTTCCTCCTGCACACGATCCGACCAAAGTCGCTCCCATCCTGGCAGTTTCTCCCGACCATTAACAGAGTCCTCATAGGAATTCCAACTCTTCAGAAGCCCAAGGAGAGCCAAGCTCGCCAAGTCCTCTTCATCTATAGTAACCCCCACACTTCCCAGCTCATCCCTGCACTGGACGAACTTCGTGAGGTACTTGGGTATACTGTCGCCTTTCTCCATTTTTATCTTCCTGAGTTTATCCTTGAGCGCCAACTTCCTCTGGTTGCTCTTGCTTTGGAACAAATCTGTCAAAGCTTTCCACATCAAGAATGGAGAAGCTTTACCATGAAGGCTGGACACTATGTGATCCTTCACACCTTCCAACAAAATCCTTCGACATTTTGCTGTCTTCTTTTTCCATGCGTCAAGTGCGGCAGCATCGCTAGAAGCAGGTTTTGGAATTTCTGCATCTATGAACTCCTTCAACCCATTCTCCTCCAGCACCGCCTCCAACCTGTCCTTCCATGCAATATAATTCGAGCTGCCATCAAGGGCATACTCCAATCGAAATCCGTTGAAAGACATCTCAACTTCGACACTAAGAAAACACTACTGCAAATTCGAATTCCACCAGCACAAAACTCAACCGCTTCAATGCTTTGCAATTGCTCCAATGATCAATATCACTCTGATACCATGTAGAAATTATATACAATATGAATGTATATATCCGGACTCTCCTGATCTCACAATATTTATCTTCTTGCAAAATACAGAATCCTTCCACTATAATTCTTGCAGAAATTTGATCAACAATTGCAAAACACATGAAGCAATAAAAACACACATAACACAGTTGTTTAACGGGAAAGCCTGACACTGAAAACCCCAACTATATATTATGTAACATGGAGATCATATGACAATCTCATAAAAACATACAAAGCTTATCACAAGCTCTCAGTACAGTGCAATCGTCATACACTAATCAGGCCCAATCTTGCAAATCCATGCACCGATCTTTGCCACCTATTAGCCTGCCTCCACTGTGCAATCCAAGCTGAATATTGGCTCCGAATAAACTCGAATTGATCCAGCCTTGCTCACGCAATCCTCATCGGCATCTCCATCAATGTGTGGTGCAAACTCATGCAACACTATAGTCACAACTGATAGTCAACCTGCTCTTTCACCTACCTCTCCACTGGTCTCCACTGAAACTGTCCATGCACTGTAGTTAACTGATGCATTCTTCAGTTGATTAATGAGTTAATAATTAGTGAATTAATTCACACCACTCTCACTAGTGTTTCAATCAGTTAGAATAGATACAACTAGCTCAATTGTGTCTAATTGAGTTAAACTGAACACAACTCCACCAACTACCTCAATAACTACACCAAACTCTGTCACATGAGTTCTAACTGAAGTCTCCATGCAATAGCTCCACTTAACCCTCAGGAATAGCGTAATTCCTTCTGTCAGCTCCTGTGCCACATCTGTGCACTTAACTGAAGTGCTCCAAGAGAATAAGATAATGTTTGTAGTCCAAATATTATTAAGAGCTAATAATATTCGACATATCTATTTTTAGACTGGCAATCTAAACATAGATTCCGCCCAGTATGTTTAAAAATATAAGTCCATCTATTTTTCCAACTTGACCAACCATCCACAAATAGCATCGTGCAACTCATAGAATATGATCGACATGTCTAAAAATAGACTTGCGCCAAAAATAGCCTGCGGGCCCACTTAGTGAAGGTGACTTTTTTCATTAAGCTCATCATCTTGTTGCAATCTCAACAAACTCTTATTCCTTCTTTTCTTGAAGAATATCATCCAAGGTATTTACTACATGATTTTTGCAATATGATTCTAGAAGGGAATTTGTAGGATTCTTGTTATATTCACACTTCATATTATAGAGCTTATCTGATTTTTCATATAAATGGGAGAAAACATCCTTGATGGTATATGTTACCGTAATTTTCCTACAAGAATCACCATATTCAACCATCCTCTCTTACAACACCTGGAGACTCTTAGGATCAAAGTCCCCATATTCATCTTCAGAGGAGATGTTTCCAAGGTCATCATTGGTAATTTCCAAATTTGCAATTGACAACTCACTTGCATCTTCCTTAGAAGACACTCACTAATTCATCATCCTCTCCCTCATCAAGGTTTCTATTGATAACTTGTTATTGAATATTAATGGAAGAGTTAGGATATTCTTCCTTGAATGAAAAACCATATACCGCAAGCTCCTCTTCCTAGATGGCCAAGTCCAAGTTTCGACATATTTATTTACTAATTTTCAAAGTTGGTGTCTTATGCCAAAGTAAATGGAAATCCAACATCGAGAAAGAAGAGATGTTATTAGATTCACATAATTCAATCCAATAGGGATCTGGAGCAATGGACAAGAAAAACAATTCCAATTGGTCACAAGGTTGAGTTATATTTTTCCTTGAAGCACACCTCATGAATCTTACAATGTGATTGTTTTCAAAATGTGGATCCCCATTGAACATTGGTATATTATTCATGGATTCTGATGTGGGATACTTCAGGGTCTCTGTCATATCTAGGGCGACAATATATGTGGTCAACATATTGTTGGGATCTTAATGACATGGGTGTCGCCAGGGTGAATGAAATCGCCTTGAAAAATGCTTGCTTCACCCTAAAAGCATTAGCTTTGAAGTTCAATGAAGAACTAGGGCTTTGTTCTTCCAATGGAGTTGCCAAAATGATATATCAATAATTTCATAAGGGAACAAGACACACGTCTTGTGTCCCCGATAACGATGCAAAAAATGTTACCGCTCAATCTAGCAGGGGTCCTAGGAGGGGTTCCTATATAGCAACTACTACTTCAAGTGGAAACAATGGAGCAATAGCCCACTGTCGTCTCACCTAAATATCCCTACTCTTTATGGAATTTAATTTATGGGAGGAGTCTCTGTATTAGAGAAATCACTAAGAATAATGTATCAATGGCAACGATTTCAAGATCCTATTCAAAGGAGAGACTCTAATGATAAGGATTGATTGCTATAGAAGCAATATGTGTGACTCTCTAAGAAGGGCTAGTGGGAGACCTAGACCTAGGGTTGAGGAGTGTTTCTTAATATGACGAGCCTTAAACCTAAGAATCCTAGGAGAATAGGGTTCTATAAGTAATCCTCATGGAATTGGAATGACAAGGTTGTGGGACCACAAAGAAACTCTTAGTGGAACCAAACAAGGTCAAGGGTTTGGTGGTGAAGCTTCAACCCAAGGGACTTAACCAAGTGAGGAAGAAGAAACGGATAAAAGGAATTGGATTTGACTTTAGACTTTAATGCGATGATCCTGGATGAAGCCACTAACCAAAGGAAAACTAGGGAGAATGGTTCTCGAGCGAGGGCTTGGAAAAACTTGAGATTCCATCGTCGGAATGGCTTCAAAAATGGAGGACCTATCAAGAACTCACCAACACAATTCTAGACTCAATTTCACCAATTTTTTAAGGATATAATTGTTTTCATGTGATTCCCTAGGAGACCCTAGGGTTAGGGTTTAGAAAAAGGAGGAAGGGAGGTGAAAATATTTTCGTTTTGGTGATCACAAAGGACTAGATTTCCTAGCCTATTGGGAGAATGGAGTCAATGAGATTACAATGTTTATAATTTCTTTACCCAATAAAGGAGTTCTCTAGCGAATTCACATAGCCCTAAAGGAAACAATTATATTACTAGGAAAATTTACACTTCTTTGATGTTGCAATTGATGACTTATAAAGGAAATTACAAAGCTGATATACCCCTAGAAATTCATTCACTATACCTAACGTGAAACATATTAAAAACCCTCACAAAATCAAGATTCAACAAATTCACATTTCCATTAGAGCAACAACTCCAACTTCATGAGAGAAAAATTCCATACGTTATACATGTTACATAAATGAAATAATTAGATCACGAATAACACACTTACAAGTATATTGAAATAATCAATCATCAAGAGAGAGAAAATTGAAGCTCCAAGACCAAGACAAGAATTTCCAAACATCAAAATGCATCAAAGTTATCCAATTCATCCTCCAACAGCTATAGTGAAATTCCAAAAATAAATAATTATCTAAATCCGAGTGATGATCAAATGAAATGATCATCGCATCAATATATATCCTCCTCTAAGGGGTTCAAATTTACTAATTATGCCTAATGATGCCCCAACTAATAAAATAATGTGGAAAACAACATTACTTGATGACAAGCCCACCAAGATAGCTCCACAATACAACAATAATCCTCTTAAGAGGGAAAATTTATAGATACAATAGTTCGAAAGGCCATTTAAGAGGCCTAACAGAGTCGAATATGTGCCCATGTGAATGGATGGGCTCCAAACATAGTGATAAAGGGGTTAGCCCCTTGATATCCAAGAAAATGACCAATGGTGCCTCTAAGTGGTTGTGGGGGCACAAAAAATGCTCATGGGTCTCCAAATGGATTGAACATGCTTGTAACCCATCTGTAAGGGCTAGAATAACGATGCAAGACCTCCATTTGTTTCCCATGATGAGGCACATCCTCGTCTAGGCCTTGGATTAACTACCAAGAGTGTGGTGCAAGACTGTAGTTAGATGGGAAAGGTGTTCCAGGTGCATCATCACCTTCAAAAAAATGGAGCACGAGAAATCAATGAGTGAAACTAAAGGATCCCATGTTGTGGAAAGATTCTCGCTGCTATGGTGGATGCCCATGGCTCTTAGCACTCGCCCTACAAATGCCAATATGACCCTCTGGAGGACTTGGACCCCATATAGGGATACCGAACCCATGATGAGGACCCACCTGCAATCCTGTATAAGATCTAATGCGTCCCCTCACCTTCAAGTACAAAAAATAATTAGCACAATTGAGTAAATGAGCTTACAAATCATGGAACCAAGTGGACACTCCATAGTGGAATGTCCTTCCATAATTGACTTTAGAATGTGTTGGCCCTCGTTTTTTATCCAATTTTGCTTATTAAGTACACTTAATTTCCATTCTATCCTACCATATACCATCCATGTACACCTTATTTTGACCAATTTATGCATATTCAGGTATATAAATTATGTTTTGCAATTTTCAGATGTTTTTACAAAAATTAGATTTTAAGTGCATTTTTTGACAGGACTAAAAATCCCCGTAATGGATTTATTGAAGTCATACTTGTAGGACACTTGGGCATGATCTGAGCACATATTTGGAAAGCTTGGGAACCAAGGATGGACGTGTACCTATTGGTTCAGTCAAATTGAGCTAAAACAGACCCGATCAAAGTTGGTCAAACAAGACCTATCATTCAGGAAATCCTTAGGAAATAGGCAAAATTTAGTATTTTGTGGGATTTTCCAGATTTTGAGTGATTGGATGGATGAGCTCGACCAATATAGATGGGATAAGGATAGACATGGCTGTTAGAGACATTTTAGTCAAGTTTGTTTCATATTTTTCTATTTAAGCCAAGAACATTAAAGGCATGAACATGTAGACTTTGTATGATTTCACTTTGATATTTCTGAACTTTGTGAGTTAATTGAAGAAAAAAGTTCTATATTCTTTTTGTTGTTCCATGTGGTGAATGATTGATTGATTTCCAATCGCTGAGAAGTACTTTCAATGTGCAAGGGTGGAGGGCCCCCACACCGAGCTAAGTGCACTTTCTGGTTAATTTAGTTGAAATTTCATAAACTAGTTTTGCTTCATGTTTAAATCAGTTAATTAGATATATGATGATATATTATGTTTGCTGATGAATCTTAATCTAAATTATAATCTTCATATGAAGGGTCAAACCAGTGTTTAAGTTAAACTCTCCTTCTATCTGATCAGAGAATATAAACTAGAACTCATCTTCCTTGTTTTTGTTTAAAGTGATTTTCTGAATTTCTAGTTTTCATACAATGGCATTAATGATGAATGAATTTATAAATAAGGACAAAAAGGACCTCCTTATTTAGGAGCCTCTTCCATTATTATTTTATGCATCTTAAGCTATTGTTCATTGGTGATTTTTTTTTATTTCTGTTCATGAAGTAGTATTATAGAGAAGGTCAACCTGGTTCTCCTAAGTTGGGAGCTTCTTCTTCTGCTTATTACATATTGAATTAGACATTATTTAGTTAAGTTTTATATTTGTAATATGCATTTCCTTCAAATTCAATAATTCATCTTCTAAAATCGACTGTAGTTGAAATCCATATATTTTGGACATGCTTCCAAGTTTTACAAACCCGGATTGATAATTAAATACTGCGTTAGTTTACCCAGTAAATTGATCCAAAATTTTTGGTGCCATTGTCGGGGAATCATATTTCAAAGTAGTCAAATAGGAAGATTAAAAAAAAAGAAAAAAAAAAGAAAGAAAGAAGAAAAAAACACATCAAAAATAACAAAAACATAAATTTTCTTTTATGTTATGTTTCTTTATGCCTAGACATAGAGATTAGAAAGGTAGATTCATTAAAAAAAAACCCCCAACAATCCAATCATCCATAGGGGCAGGAACATCAGGATTAACAACACCAGTTGCTGGGAGACCTACTCTAGAGGAGTTAGAGGAAAAACAGAGATCCGGACAAAGATTAACTATAAATGAAAGACAAACCTTCTTAGCCTTGGAGGTAAAAATAAAGCAATCACCAAAAGAAACTCCTTTCATAGGAAGATAAAAGGAAACAAGAAAACCAGTTGTTGAACAATTAGAACAAATTGTCTTTGAACAAATTAAGAGAGTTGAGGAAACACCAAATCAACCTCATATTGAAACATTGAAAATTTTTGAACAGGAAATGACTGAAGAAGGAGAAGGATCTAATATGCCACTTATGACTCCTGAATAGAGACTTGAATATGAGAGACAACAGAAGGAATGGAAAAGAAAAAGAGAGGAAGAAAGGAGATTAGAAGTAGAGAGAGAGAGAGAGGAAGACAAAAGAATAGAAGCACAAAGAAGAAGAGAGGAAGAAGAAAAAAGAGAAAATGATAACAAAAGACTACATGATAACGAACAAGAAAATGATAATGATCAGGAAGCTTCTTTTGGCTTCCCAATATTAGACACAAGAAAAATAATAGGAGAAGAAGTAAAAATGAAAAACATTCCACCTTTTGTATTGCCCAGCTTTTAGGGAATGTCAAGAGAAGATCCTGACTCATTTATGTTCAAATTTGATATCTTATGTAGAAATTATGGATACACAGATGACACACACAAACTTCTCTCTTTCCTGCTACTTTGAAAGCAACAACATTAAATTGGTTTATGGGTTTAGGAGAACATACCATTGCTTCTTGGGATGATATGAAGAGATTTTTTCTTAAAAAGTATCAAGCCCACTGCAGGGCTAGAGACTCAAAAGAAGATATTTTTAGAATGACACAACAAGAAGATGAAAGTTTGGAGGAGTACTTAGAAATATTTCTTTACAATATACAAAAATCCAAACAACATTCTCTGAATCTCGATACCATCCACACAATTTTTCTTAAGGGTATCTGAGATGAATATGTAGATATTCTCAATGTGATGGGAAAATGAGATATCTCAAACCTACCATTTGATGAGATTACTGAACTTTGTCAAAAATATTCTAGGGGAAGATCAAAAAGTGGAAAAATGAATGTCACATCAAGAACTTCCAAATCTGCAACAAGTGGAGTAACAAGAGAAGAAATAGGAAGTTTACTAGAAAATTTTAAAACTAAACAATTAATCACTTTGGGAACACAAGTTGATGTCCTAAAGGCAAAGAAGAAGAATGAAGAACAAGATCAAATCTTAGCAATCTTTTGTCCAAAGTGTAGGAAGAAACATCCACTTCGAGAATGTCCTTTGGAAGGTATACGAGTGTGTGGACTTTGTAGAGAGAATCATGCAACTGAAAACTGTCCAAGATTGAAATAATTGCAAATAGAAGAAGTACAAGGGATAGATTCTCTTTACTATATGGCACCAGGGAGACCTTGGAAACCAAGGATGCCTCAACAATTCCCTCAACAAAACCTCCAGAATTATTAGTAACCTCCTCAAAATTCATGGAATACTCCAATGCCATGGCAGGCTTGGCCTCCGCAACAATATCAAAACCAACCTACACAAGGTTGGAGAGGATATAGTTATGGAAACTAACCACCACAAAAAATGTACCCTCAACAATATCAATATCAGCAGCCATACCAACAACCATATCCTCAACAACCATTCCAATACCAACAATTGCAGCGACATCCTCAACCAATGCCATTTCCACCACAAAATCATGCACCAATGCTAACTCAACCTCAACAACTTCAGTTGCTTTCTAACCAACCACCTCCTAGACCAACTCAACTTCGAGCTCAACCAATAGTTAATCCAATTAACAAAGTGGATAAACCAGCATACAATGTGGAAGAAGCAACATACTTTCCTACATATTCTATTCTTCCCATACAAGATGTCCACCTAAGGTCTGGGAAAGTGTTACACAAATATTCTCCACCAATCATAGAAGAATAAACTGAACAAGGTGAACAAACTCAAAAATATCATCCAGAAATTCAAATTCAGAAGGGAAAATCTATTATAACTCAAACACCACCCTATCTAGAGAGGTTAGTACAACATAAAATTCCAATGTCTATGCCTGAATTTGATATTTTGGATGAATTGAAGAATGCTTATGTCAAAATTCCTTTGTTACAGACAATAAAAGATATATCAATTTATGCAAAAAAAATAAAGGAGCTATGCATCAAGAAAACTGGCAGAAGGAAAAGAGATCCACCCACAATCCAGGTCATTGGTAGATTAGCTAGTCTCATGTCTACAAAAACAACAATTGAAAAATATATTGACCCTGGGATCCCTATGGTTACCATATCGATCAATAGTTTTTCAGTTCCAAACATTTTAATAGATTTGGAAGCAACTATAAATGGTATGAATACAAAGACTATGAAACATTTGAATTTGGACAATATTAGACCTACTGCTACAATTTTAGAGCTTGCAGACATATCTAAATTTGTACCAGAAGGAATATTAGAAGATATCAATGTCTCTCTGGATTCATGGGAGTATCTTGTATACTTCCTCATTTTGCAGCCAAAAACAAATTTAGGAGGCCATCCTTAAATTCTAGGCAGACCATGGTTAGCCACAATAGATCCTTCATTGGATGTAGATCGGGAAGTATGATTATTGCACATGGGGATGAAAGGAAACATGTTACACTCTATCCTCCAGCACAATCTCCTTCTTTACTATCATGGCTTGATGAACAACAACAACAAGAGACTCAATCTGTTCTCAGTATTAATCAAGTCTATAATTTTAGAGAAGAGAAAGAAAATGAGGATCTATTATACCTTTTCATCTTAGAACCTGATATTTTGGAGCAGCGTAGAATAACATAATATGAAGCTGAAAGTCACCTTTTAAATCAGTGTTTGTAGGAAAACTGTACTATTCAATCACTGCAAAATTCATTTCAAAGTATTTTTCATGTTAACTCAATTATCAATTCACAGAGTAAAATCATTAAAATCAGCCCTGGAAGGAATTTGAATATTTGTAATAATTTACAATCATCATAAGAACAAGAGGTAATAGCACTATTTTTGAGAATTTGGAGGGATGATGATTGATTCAATTTTTATTCTTAATTCAAACTCTCTTCTTGATAATTACTTGAGAGGTTACTTGAGTTACTTATGTCTTCTCTTCGTTAGCTTATTAAATCTTTCATCAAGTCAATTATCAAAAGACACAAGACGCAAGAGTTAGGCTCCTAGAGCTAGGGAAAAACCTCTCCCATTTGGAGAGGAAACCCATAAATGAATTCTTCTTATAGATCTTCAAATGAAAAGTACCATGACCAAGACTCAGACCCTTGACCTATGAATGTATCCAAGACCTTGATACTGCTGCCGATCCTTCTTTACTTCATCAACTTGGACTGACCTTTCTTTTATCGAATGTGAGAGGGAAGGTAAATAATATATTTACCTTCCTCTCTTTTCTTATCCAGCAACGATCCATTTTAGGCCTTTACGTAACATTGCATTTGCATACATATCTTCATAGTGATTCACATATTTACTTCATAGTGATCTGCATACATTCACTGTTATACCATACATGAACACTGTTTTTTATTTCAAGGATAAACTGCACTTCTTCACAAAGGAATCCACATCTTTTATTACTCGGAATAGTTCACACAACTTGCTGTGATATGCTCACATTAAACCATGTTCTAATTCTTTAGACATCTGCAATTTTATTTTATTTTGAGACAACTTTAGGAATTAAGAAAAAAAATCCACACTTTAATTCACGTAGACCACAACACCTTTTACAATATGATGTCATCAAGTAAATACACTCTTCCTTTTCAATCTTAAGTTTATATTACACGCTGTCCAAAGGTCCGCAATAAACTCAGATATAATTTGCACTGTATTACTAAGAAAGGCTTGCACTTCGTCACAAATATAATCTGCATTGTATCACTGAGAGAGTCCACTCTTCAATTACAGAGATCACTGCAAATCTACTTCAGGTTGTCCGTACTTCTACCTCAGAGAGATCCACAAGTTCTTCCTCCAATTGATCCGCAGCTTCAGCACTATATATAGTGCTATATTTCTAAGTTTAGGCCGACTTTACCTTTAGTTTGTAGGCCGACTTGCCCAGCTGTTGGAGGCCGACTTTAGGAGCAGGATGGAGCTGATATTTCAATGTAGATTGTGGGCAACCTTGAGGTCCATTATGGGTCATTCTTTCGCAAGGTCTTGGAGAACATTCTTCAGACTAGACACTTCATTTTCTGACTCTTAATTACACTTATAAATATAATACAAACCCTAATAGACATCAAGAAAAAGTCTATTTAACCTATAATAAAATATTGCTCATGAAACCCATGAAGCAAGTACAAAATACATTTTATTATCTTTGTCTTCTTCTTTACATAAAATACATAATTACATAGTCAATATGAAGACCGACCTAGTTACACTTTTCAACAAATATTATAGAAATACTCAAAAGCTTTTGCCTGGGATTACACAGACATTCACGGGATTCATCTAAAGACATGTACTCACAAAATTTACATTGATGATCATATCAAACCATTGAGACGACCATAAAGAAGAATGAATCCCATGATGAAAGAAATAGTGAAAGAAGAATTACAGAAATTGGAAAGTGGTGCCTAAGAAAAATGGAAAGTGGAGAATATGTGTAGACTATAGGGAGCTCAATAAAGCCACATTAAAAGATCATTTTCCTTTACCATTTATTGATCAAGTACTAGATTCATTAGCTGGGAAGAAAATATTTTCTTTTCTTGATGGATTTAGTGGATACAATCAGATTAAGATAACATTGGAAGATCAAGATAAAACCACATTAACTTGTCCATGGGGAACATATGCATATGATTTTTTTCCCTTTGGGTTATGTAATGCACCTGCTACTTTTCAGAGAGCAGTCCTTGCAATCTTTGTTGATCTAATCCATGAATGTGTAGAGGTATACATGAATGATTTCACTTTATATGGCGGAACATTTGATGATTGTTTGAAAAATCTTGAAAACGTTTTGAAAAGGTGCATAGAGACAAATCTATCTCTCAATAATGAAAAATTCTTTATGATGTTAAATGAGGGGATAGTGTTGAGACACCATAATTCTTCTTTAGGAATCAAGGTGGACCTAGCAAAAATACAAGTCATTGTGAATTTAATGCCACCCACAACACAAGGAAGTAAGAAGTTTCTTGGGATATGCAGGCTATTATAGGAGATTCATTGAAAATTTCAGTAAAATAGCTCTACCTCTATTCAAGATACTTGCAAAAGATGTTGAATTCCAATGGACAAATAATTGTCAAAATGCATTTCAAATATTAAAAGAAAATTTGTTAGTTGCACCCATTCTTCCAGGACCAAATTGGTCATTTCCGTTTCATATATCTACTGATGCATATGAAAAAGTTAAAGAAGCATCAATTGAACAGAAAGAAAACCAATTTAATTATTCCATATACTTCATAAGCAAAAACTTAACATTGACATAATTGAACTATACAGTTACATAAAAAGAAATGTTAGCTGTAGTGCATGCAGTTAATAAGTTTAGGCATTACATAACAGGTTATCAAGTATTTATTCACACAAGTCATTCAACCATTAGATACTTAATGAACAAAGCACTTACAAATGACAAAATTACTAGATGGTTGTTATTAATGCAAGAAATTAACATCACTGTAAAATATCAACCAGGTAAGGATAATCAAGTAGCAGAATTTCTATCAAGACTTCATTCACCTAGAGATCCAAATCCTGTTTCAGATAATTTCCCAGATGAACATCTATTTGCTATAACTGTTACTCCATGGTTTTCAGATGTAGCCAACTATTTATCATCTGAAATACTACCATCCCATTACACAAATAAACAAAAAAGAAAGATAATTAGAGAAAGAGCTAGATATAGTTAGGTCAATGGTGACCTCTTTTATACTAGTTCTGATCTATTAATAAGAAAATGTGTTAGAGAAGACGAGATTATAGATATTTTGAAAGCATGTCACAATGAGCCACGTGGTGGTCATTTTGCAGACAAGCGAACAACATACAAGGTGCTCAAAATTGGCTACTACTAGCCAGAAATCTTCAAGGATTCCAAAGCATATGTTAAGAGATGTGACAACTACCAAAGAACTGGAAGACCTGTGGTATCAAATGAAATGCCATTAAAGCCACAAGTACTCATAGAACCATTTGAGAAATGGGCTCTAGACCTTGTGGGACCAATAAACCCTCCTTCAAATGGAAAGAAGTATTCTAGTATGTACATATTATGTTACTAAGTGGGTGGAGGCAAAGACATTGGCAATAGAAACATAAAAAACAATGGTTTATTTTATATGTGAAGAAATATTTGTAAGGTTTGGAGTTCCGAGACAAATTTTTACAGACCAGGGAGCACAATTCACCTCCAAGATTGTAAGGGATCTTACAGAAAATTACAAGATCAAACACAAAAAATTTACTCCATACCATCCCCAAGCAAATGGACAAGTGGAGTCCACTAACAAAGTTTTGGAGAATATCATGGAAAAAAACTGTGCAGATGAATAGAAAAGACTGGTCGGAAAAGTTAAGATATGCACTATGGGCATACAGGATCACATGGAAGAACACAACTAGATTTAGTCCATACCAGTTGGTATATGGTAAGGAAGTCCTGTTACCCATTGGATTTCAAATACATACATATAAAATTGCAGCAGAATTGGGAATAGAACTATCTAAAGCACAACAACAATGAGTGATGAATTTAAATGAACTAGATGAAATAAGACAACAAGCAGTAGAGCATACATCTCTAGTGCAAGAGCATAGAATAAAATGGCATGATCGATTCATCAAGAATAAAGTTTTTCAAAAATGAGACTGAACACTATTGTTTGACTCCAAGTTTAAGGATTTCAAAGCAAAGTTTACAACTCATTGGATTGGGCCATATAAAATAGAAGAGATTTTTGACAATGGAGCAGTTAAAATAAAAACAATAGATGAAGCGTCAATTTCATTTTTAGTTAATGGACATAGGGTTAAAGTCCACAATAAGCCTATCAAAAAAGATGATTTTTCTGAAAATAATTTCAACAGAAACTAATATGGAAATAATGGAACAACATAATGATATGCCTTCCTTACTTCCAAAATAGTAAAATAATAATAATAATAATAATAATAATAAAATAGAAAATAAAAAATAATAAAAGTGTTTGGTTGTGAAAATCCAGGAGACTGGCACAATACAAACTCGAATTCATATTGGAAAACCAACTTGTTTGGCCAATATGAATTCTCTATTTTGTTTTGTTTTTACTTCAGTATGATTTTGTAGAATTAATCCTCCAAGAAATGCAAGACATGAGGATAAGTCTTAACATAAGTAAGGGGGAAGTTTGTAATAAAACTATGCAAATAGTTTGACCAATTGTATTGCAGAAGGAACCTGAATTACTTGACAGAAGGGACCCGAGACATCATTGAAAATATTATGCAGAAGGGACCATAATTACATGATAGAAGCAACTTGAAACATTGTTGAAAATTACATGTCAGAAGTGACCTGAAACATTACTTCAGAAGGGACTTGAACAACATCAAAATTCAAGCCTGAAGTACATGTCAGAAGGGACCTGAAACATCAATTACAAATTGAAGGGACCTGAAAAAAATCAAAATTCAAATATCCTGAATCAATATCAGATGTGAAAACATGAAAGAAAAAATGAGTCTCTACATTTCATCAGAATTTATCTTGGAAGAACCATCATTATGATAATGAGAACATCGTCAACCATTAATAAATATTTTGACCAAATGACATCATCAAATAGTATTGACATCAAACTATTTTACGGGAGTATAAGTACAATAAGTGAAAATTTTTGCGCTTGAAATCTCAATTTTTTATTTTTTATTTTATATATATATATATATATATATATATATATATATATATATATTTTTATTTTTTTTTTATTTTTTTTAAATTTTCTAGAAATTGTTAAGTCTAATTTAGCTTGATATGCATTTACCACATTACATTTTACGTATTTCCTACTTACATTTCAAAACATTATTTTCATTATCCTACCCATCATAATCATATTCATTATAATCCTATCCCTATTAATTAACCCTCCTATATTAACCATCATTCCATATACCATCACTTGGATAAAAAATTAAAGGATCAATATTCGAATTTTTGTTGACCTACAAAATCAACAAGGTTAGAGTCATAATGGAAAATTTAATTTTAAAAATGATCATTCTAGGGTCATTTTAAAATTAAATTAAACAATAAAAAGTTGAAACCTAAGATATAAAGCACAATATGCAAATATATCATATGACAAAAGCTAAAGGTATGGAATGAGCACAATATGCAAATGACAAAAACCTAAGTATGAAATGCAAATACAATGCAACGAAGGACATGAATTATGATGCATATAAACTAAGGTGTGGGCCTGTAAAGCAATGAAGGTGGCTATGAATGAAAAATGAAATGGCATAGAACGTGGGATATGGTGACAAGACGTATACAAAAACCATGGAGAAAGGACGTCATGCAAGTCAGAGGAATGTAGCCACGGAGGCATGCGATTCAGGAGTCGGCATATGAAACGATCAACGTATTTCAAAAAAACAGTGTTGTGCCACAATTCAAACCCTGTGCAAACTATTGTAAGCCTCCGCCATTAAAAACAAACTGAGCTCTTTGTTGCGTTCTCTTTCACCATCACGGCCATAACCAGGCTCAGAGAGATGAAGACGACGCTGTGAAAACCATAGGCACGCGTTCAAACACCTCATGAAAGACAAAATCATTGAGAAAACACATAAGAGGGTGTGGAGAAGACATAGAAACTTAATCCGATAAGGAAAAACATAAGAAATGGAAAAGAGCTGTGGAGAAATAAGAAGAGGGCACATTGATTTTAACAGAGCTTGAAGGCCGAGATATCTGTTTGTCGTGTTGATCAAACGCCCCAACAAATTGCAGAAATCTCGTGGAGAGAACATGGAAGGATTGACTCCGGATTTTCCTCATTAATGAATGGATTTTATAATAAGTGAAACTCGGGATTGTGTTTTTGAACAAAGAGTTAAAACTCTAAGTTATAAATTCGAGGCTGAGTGAAAAAATGGAGGGAAGCAGAACTCTGGTTGTCGGCAGCTACCCTAAGGCTCTCTGTTCTGGTTTTTCGGCTTTTGCGGAGGCGGCACATCTTGGTCGGGTTCCTGTGGTGCCGAGACACATTACCCAGCTGCCTGGTTGGGGTTTGGATACACGCTGGACTGATATCTCTCGTTCTGAGACTGTTAACGCTTCTGTTTTCAGACCCTCTGGCCACGGTTCCTTCTGCGCGACAGACCTGCTTTCTGGACTTACCTGGGTGGAAAAGTATGGGATTCGCTCTTCGGCTTGTGGTTGCTCAGGCGTTGTGGGTTTTACTGGACCAAACATTCTTTTGTCGACTTGCTGCTGGAGGCGGCACACAAACCGACCATCAGACCACCTGTGTGTGTGTTCCTATTTTGGGATTCGCTACCATCCTGAATGCACACCTGCCTCGTGGGTTGAATCTGGTTACCAGACACAGGTTTGCGCACTCGCCATGAATGATGTACCAAAGGGAAAAAGGAGCAGCCAACTTATTTGCAATATCGACCTTCAGGTAGGCTCGGATCCATATCAAATTTTCATTAAGCCTCCCGTAGGCAATAGTATTATTATATGGATTCGAAACACAAACTCGATTTTATATCTGAAGGAAGAAATACAGTCTGTTGCGGGGTACCCATTTCATTTACAGTAATTGATTTTTGGGGGGAAAGCTTTAGCTGATCATTGCACTCTTAAAGAATATGCCATTGTTTCTGGGTCTTCTATTTGCCTCAAACTTAGACTGCGGGGTGGAATGTTGGGCCAAAACAGAGCACATGGAACCTCCATGGGAGCAAGTGCATCCAAAACGGTAAACTCAAAAGGTACATACAGAAATGTCTTACAGGGGGACAAAAACAAAACTACAGTACATGATGCCCCTACAGAATGCTCTCCCAAGCCATACATTGTGGAACTACAGGACAGTGTGCCTGAAATAAATATAGATAGTCTAGATATTGATGTGCATAGAAATGCCTACGAATCCCAAGCAATAATAGGCAGATTCAACTGCTTTTGGCCCAAACCAATGGAGCTGTTCCATTGGATTTTTACAAACTGGACCATGGAATGTGAAATCCACCTATGTTCTAAGGGGTTCTTCATTGTCAAATTTTCATCTACTGAGGCCAGAGATTCCATTCTTAGCCAGGGACCATGGTTCTGGGGCTCCACGGGACTTTTCATCACACCATGGTTCCCAAATTTTGATGCCAACACTATGGAGGTGACTAGAATGCTGGTCTGGGTTAGGCTCTACAATCTCCCGCTACATTTTTGGAATGAAAATGTTCTTGGCTGCATTGGAAATACCCTTGGTAGATACATTAAAACAGATACTCAACGCCTGGAGGAGCGCATTTTCACCTTCGCACGAATCTGTGTGGAGGTTGACTTGAGCAAAGGACTCCCAGAGTGCATTATGATGAATAATAAACAACAAATATGGACACAACATTTAGATTATGAGAACACAACCTTCAGATGCCGGATATGCAGGAATACAGGACACTTACAAAACTCATGCCCGACAGCCAAAAGGGATAACAGAAAAAAGAAGAAATCAGGCAAAGCTGCCAAAGGTTGGCAATTTCCCTCTGAAGGGCCAGAACTACAGGAAGAAGAGGAGGAATCCTCACCACATGAGAATCAACAAACAGATACCTCCTTGGGCACACAAGAATAGGAAATTCAATATCCTCTCGACACCACCACAAAGACTCAGTAGGTTATGGTACCTGGAGCACTAGACAATGGGGGATATAAAAGAACACATACTTCAGACACATCAGAATCTAATAAGGATAATGGAGCACAAGCGGAAGAAAACCAGCTTGTCCTTATCGAGACCACGCCAACACAAGGTGCTTGGCGTAAGGTTGAAAAGAAGAAAGGGAGAAAATCCTAATTGTATTTCCTTTGTATTTTTATTTGCGGCAACTTGAATGTCTTTGGACAATTACCAGCTCATGTAACATGTAATTTTGTTTTCTCATAAATAAAATTACGAATTTTTCCTTTGTGAAAAAAATAAATTCGAGTTTCTGCCACCATTTATCCCGACTCTGCCACCTATGAAACATGAGGATCTTGAGATGTCAAAGAGGAGTTTTAATAGAAGTGGTATTGTGAAAACGTAGGAACACGAGGTTGAACTCAGATAAATATTCGAGATTGCTCTAGAACAGATAAAACGAAATTTAATTCCTCCACACACAGTCTCGAAATTGTCACATAAAAAAAACAGAGTTTTACACAGTGGGTGAATTTTTGAAAAACACAGTGAGCCATTTGTTGTTGTTTTACACAAAAAGTGAGCCAAAATTATTTTGGTTTTGAATGCACTATGAGAATTTGTCTCCGTGGAAGAATGATCAAATATGAATTCGTGAGGAAAAGGACATTGTAGGATGATTTTTTATAATTTTTAGACAGTGAATTTCATTTTAGAGGCAAAGTGTTCACTTCTACATAAAAAGCACATGAGAGTTTTTTTTTGTTGTTGATAAAACGTAGATTAGAAAATGAGAGAGAGAGTAATAAAAACATTTTTACAATGTTTTTATGATCTTTGTACATAATTTTTTTTGTTTTTATCAGTTTTTGGAGGTAATGGGCTCATTATTGCAGAAGAACAGAGGTTGAAGAAGATTAATTTCATTTCTTTTTTAGCAGCATCAGAGAAGAGGTAAGCATAATCATCATGAATAAAATGCATGAATAAGTCAACAGAGTTATATATATGTGCATGATTTTTTTTATTTAAGGTGAGAATGTTGACAGTGCAAGGGTATATAAATTGATTTTCATAACATATGGCTACTAGAATAGAACCAAATGAATTCCAGATAGACAATTGGGAAAATGAGACTATGGAAAAACTATATTAGGCTAGACTAATAGGCTTCCTCCAAAAATTTAATGGGCACAATGAAAGGATCACCAAATAATTCATAAAAAATTATGCACATTAACAAACCATGGTGGGTGTTGTGTAGGTAAATCCTCTCTGCGGACAGAGACGATCCCTCTAGCCCTAGAGTGGGTCTAGCAAAAAGGGAACAAGCTAATATGTAGGTTCCTAGTTAACGAATGAAATAGGTTGGGATAGATTGTCCTACCTGGAGTCCGAAACGATTGTCACAACTGTAGCAGCGGCAGCCTCTTGATCTCTGCCTCGATAGGTCATGGTCCTTCAACAATGGTACTCAGATACCTGCACAAAGATCAAAGGACAAAAGCAGCATACAAGACAATAATTGCACTCATAACTAGCTAATCAGTCAAGGAAGATTAAACATATTGCGTAAAATAAACCATATTAAGACAAGATGGGAACCCGACATTAGTCATGTATATATAAATAGAAAGAAAGAGATTACAACTGGAGCCTTGACGTCGCAGCCTCCTTCAGCGGGTTCAGTCGAAGCGCGTCTCGAAAGATCGTCGGGGAATTGGGACGAGGCGAGGACACAAGCCTAAGCTCTCTGTCGACAAAGGTCTCTTTCTCTGGTCTATCTCACCAACAAAATGTTTAGCAATTCTCTTCAACTATTCAGTTGTTCAGATACAATCGTTCAACTAGTGTATCAATGGGAGATAGCTTTATTTATAGAGGAGGAGGAGGAGGTTGGGATCCCTACAATGGTGGAAGGGAGGCCTTATCCTTTGGGAGGTTCCCCCAAAAGGCGGAAACAAGAGGCCAAAGAAGGGTGTTCGTGGTTATTTAGTCGAACCACCCAAGATGACTTTCCCACGAAGTTGTTAGCATGGAAAATTCACCTCTATATTTAAAAAACATTCCAAAAATAGCTTGGCATGGGTAGCTCACTGGGACAGAGCGCCAATGGGCGCGACGCCCAGTGTTAATCTTCCTCATTGGCGCGAGGGCATAACGGTCTACCAGCGCCAACCCAAAAACATGTGTTTCTGATGGTCTTCTCAAGGAATTGTTAACATGAGAAATGTTGTCCTCATGGCAAGGGATGCAATGATGGTCTTTGCAAGACATGGGCCTTCTTATTAGTCACAGAAATGGTCCTCCAATGTGAGGGATGGGGATTGCAGGGACGGTGACAAAATGCTGTGTAACAGATTCCCCCTACAACATGAGGTCTGAGAGAGAGGGAGGGGTGAAATGATTTATGAGAACGCGTTCGAACCAAACATCGATGTCGGAAGACCTGAAAGTACAAATACAACTGATATCTTTGAAACATGAACATGTGGCATGGGTGAAACCATCCATAATAGAATACATAAAAACCTAGATCGGAGGTATGGACGCAACCATCCAGAAATAAGGATCAACAAATAGACTCAGGTATGGTCGCAACCATCCAATAAAAATAGTCATGCATAAAGTCATGATAAACCACAATATATTGCAGCCTAGATCTTATCAAACAAAACCCAGGGTCTTGCGCTCCATCTCGATCCGAACAAGTACAATTTCAAGCACGCGAATATGTGAGTTGAAGTTGAACATGTAAGAAAGTCACCTGATTACCAACCAATGATGAAAGCTGTTAACATGCATGAGAGAAACCACCAATAATGAAAATGGATCTCAAGATACAATAGGTACAATCCACGGAATGTGAATAGTGATCTGGTGTCGAACACCTGCATAATCACTCGATCGAAGGCCAATGATGTGGACCTATCATTGAATGAGAAAAACTCGCCATTGAGGCATGCAAGCTCCAAGGTACCGGAAGAGAGTCTCTAGGTCAACTTCCTGGATAATGAGCTGAAGTCGACAAGAAGTGACCTGGTTGAAGGATGGCCATAATGTTTCCCACATCATCAACACGATACAGAGGAACATGATGACAATGAATCAATACTAAACAGAGGATCAGAGGGAGGTTGAAAACTACAAAGGAAAACTTCTCTTGAACATATCAGCGACACGACTCTAGATTTGGATTATTTGACATCAAGGGATATGAGGTCAGGATGACGTGGCAAAGAGTAGATGAGAGGTCAAAACAGATTACCCAAACCCATGGAGGCAAAAATGACGAAATGAGATGTCCCCAACCCGACACGAATGCATATGAGTGTCATGTTCGAGAGCGACATACTGCCAACACAACTAAAAACTAGTTCCATTTTCCCCCACCATTTATGGCGAGTAGCCCAATTATTTTTGAAAAAAAAACTTGAAGGGGATAGCATATGCTTGTGATGTAAGTTTTTCCTTCGGACAAATCCATCCTATTACATTTTATGAGCCCTAGGAATGAGGAAATCAGTTACGTCATGGTGACTATTTCCGATGTCATCAGGGTTTAACGAGTCTGACAAAGGAAGAACTTGACATCTTTTCATGTTTAGAGAGTTTGAAAAGAAGCGGAAAAGAAAACTCCAGTAAGCCCCTTTTCATAAATATTCCCTCAGATCCGAAAAGGTAGAAAACGATATCTGAGAGAACCTCTTAGTCGTGATAGGCTAAGGTATTCCTTTTTCGTAATAATTTATCCCAACCCGAAAAAGGGTTAAACATATATTCGGTAGATATCGTTTCATAGCCATTTAACGAGTTCAAAATGACAAGAGTCTCAGAAATATTTTCAGTTTTAGAGAGTCAGAAAAGAGCTGAAATATGACTCCAACAGTGACTTTTTCATGTTTTTACCAAGTCTGAAAAAGTATAAAATACAACTCGTTACTTCATCGTCGTGACATTAAAAACCTACCACTGCACAAGAGACGCACGTAAAACCCATTTCTCGAAATAACATAGTGAAATAATCGAAAAATATATCTTAAAACATAATTAGGGTTTTGAAAAGTTATAAAATGCCCAAAATGGTAAAAATAATTACTTTTAACTTTTACCTCTTGTGGAGCCATAGTTACCCTTTTTACATTGTGATTTTGCGGCGGCGATAACGGGCAATCTGACAGACCAATCTCGAATCCGTCAGTTCCAGGTAAGAGCTAACATCCTTCCCTGCATTTTGATTATACTTTCATTACCTGCAACCCCAAATTTGGAAATCTATGGGGGAAATTGAAAAAAATAGGACACGGCGGTTGGCGCAAGTATCGGGCACGGACTCTTGTCAATCGCCCAAACTTTTGAACTAGGACGCGCCAATTCATGCGATTGTTTAAAAAAAAACCGCGCCAACTACGACAACCATTTAAGCTTAAAAATGCAAGAAAATAGGCCCATTTTCAACAATTAGAAGCTTTGAATTTGGCTAATGACATTCTTATGAACGTGTTTGCAGGTGTAGAGCGGAAAAATGGTGATCGAATGGAAAGAACGAGAACACAGTGAAGAAGACGAACGTGCCATGGAAAACGAAAGATGCATGGAAGCTCCTAGAGATTGTGGGCTCAAGAAATTCTTCATGACACCATGCCTCAGAGATCAACCAGAGCTGTTGCAATACTTGATCAGTGTCTGGGACGTTGATCAGGAAAAGTTCATTATTCATGATAAGGAACTCGAGATCGAAGTTTCTGACGTTTATTTCATAACAGGGCTGTCGCAGAGGGGGGAAGTACCAATCCTGACCGACAACCGACCCATAATGGAGAACACAAGTATGGTGATCGACATGGTGTGTCTAAGGGCAAGGAAAGGATCAGGAAGTGGAAAAGTGGATATCCAGACTATTCCGGACTTGGCATTAAAGGTAGTGCTGCACACCATCACACGAGCTGTAGGATCGAAAGCACCGCACAAAGTGACAAAGACACAACTACTTCTTGCTGTAGATTTCCTAACACCAATCCTCTACAATTGGTCAGAGGCAGTGATAATCAACATGAAGCGTCAACTGACAAAGTGCAAGAAAGGCAAACTGAAGCAGTTTGGTTATGGGTCTATTCTGGTACCGTTAATCTTGGAACGAATACCAATATTTCAGCGTCAAGAGGTGATAGTACCGACACCACCAGCACAGGAGCCACGGATGGCCCGTTGGGCAGCTCTGATGCCAAGGTCAGGGGGCGATCAATAGATGTCCTGAAGACCGGAGTTATTTGAGTGGATCTGCCGACATATGATTTTCGTGGAGGATTGGCCCTACTCTGGCACAAATTTCACTGGTGATGCAGATCTCCCACTCCCAGAAGGAGAGGATTGGGATGAAGTACTTGGTAAGACTCATTTTTTATTTTCATGAGTATTATGATTTTTTTTGTTATGCATGTTCTGACATTGAATCCATGTATGCAAATGTTGGCCCAGAGAGACCTGCAAGTATGTCCCCAATAGCGAGGTGGATCCCTTGCGACTTCGATATTTCCCCTCATGGTGAGGGAGGCGAGGAGGAGGAAATCATACGAAATTTGGAAGGAATCTCCCGTGGGATCCCAGACTATGTGTGATTCGATGATGTTCCTCGTGCATACCAGAGACACATTGCAAGGGTGTCAAACCGAGTTCATCGCTTACTGAGGTGGCTTGTACGGGCAGTGACATGCTATCATGAGCATCATGCCGAGTAGACACCTAGGTTTTATTTCTGCATATTTTTGAGAGACATGATGTCTCAGGATGTAACTGAAACACACATATTTTTTGAACTTTATGATGCACACTGATGCAAACATCCGATACACACACACACACACACACACACACACACATACATCTATTTTCCTATATGGATATTTTCATGTGATGATGATTTTTACAAATTGCGCAAATGTCTATCTAATACAATGTTAGCCGCTGTATCAGTTAATGCATTCATCTGCCTAGGAATATGTTGATATGTGATGTAATCAAAATTTATTTCTAGCAAACGAACACGTAAATACAACCTTAAGATGTGAGGGTTTCTAACTGAATAATGTCCATTAAGTTGAAGAATGACAAGCTGTGAGTCTAGATTTACAACCAATGCACGAATGCCGAGGGTAATCGCCTCGGTTAATAGTTCAATAATAGCACTATACTTAGCGACATTTTTTGTAGTTTGTCCTAGACAGATACCTTGAAGATCTATCAACTCACCAGCAAGATCATAAATCCCCCAGGCTTCCGAAGATAGGTTCCGGGTACTACGAGAAGCACCATTCGCAAAAATGATATGAGGGGTAATAGACATCTGCACAATAAGCAATGACCTAATAAGCAGGAAAACGCTCGCAAAGCACACCAAGCCAAAAATGTACAAAAATGAAAAGAACACATATGTACACAAAACATGCACGAATGACTCATGCATAAGATTTTTTAAGATACAACCCATTTCTGGGCTGATCCAGAGGATGACCTTCATAATAAATAAGCTCATAGGCCCCATTCTGCAAAACACGTTTAACAATGTAGGGCCCATGCCACATGGGTTGAAATTTTCCTGCCCCCAGCTTATCATGAGATTGGTCATACAGGAGGACGAGGTCTCCTTCTATGAAGAAGTGAGGGGAAACTGACTGGTCAAAATGAGCTTTGACCCACTTCTTCTGTGATTCGATGACCAAAGCAGAAAAGCGGCTAGTTTCATCCAACATTTCTAAGTAGAGAAGACGCTCTTCTTCTGGCGAAGTATTTGGCAGCGATTCAACAACCAACTTGAGCGAAGGTATCTCACATTCAATCGGAAGGGTAGCTTCCAGACCGTAAACAAGTGAAAATGGAGTGAATCCGGTCGCATCCTTAACTGAGGTTCGGTACACCCAAAGAGCTGAAAATAACATGAGATGTCAGTTTGATTTGTGCATCCCAATCGTACGTTGAAGCATAGTGACAAGAACTTTATTCACAGCTTCAACCTGGCCATTGGCCTGAGGATAGTATGGCGTTGAGCTGTCGTGACGCAGACCCAACTTGGAAGTCAACTCCGCCACTATATAATGCCGAAAATGGGAACCGTGATCGGTAACAAACACCTATGTACACAAAAACATGCAGGAATGACTCATGCATAATATTTTTAAAGATACAACACATTTCTGGGCTAATCCAGAGAACGACCTTCATAGTCAATAAGCTCATAGGCCCCATTCCGCAAAACACGTTTAACAATGTAGGGCCCATGCCACATGGGTTGAAATTTTCCTACCCCCAGCTTATCATGAGTTTGGTCGTACAGGGGGACGAGGTCTCCTTCTATGAAGGAGCGAGGGGAAACCGACTGGTCAAAATGAGCTTTGACCTGCTTTTGCTGTGCTTCAATGACTAAAGCAGCAAAGCGATGAGTTTCATCTAGCCTTTCTAAGTAGAGAAGACGCTCTTCTTCTAGCGAAGTATTTGGCCGCAATTCAACAACCAACTTGAGCGAAGGTATCTCACATTCAATCAGAAGGGTAGCTTCCAGATCGTAAACAAGCTGAAATGGAGTGAATCCGGTCACATTATTAACTGAGGTTCGGTACGCCCAAAGAGCTGAAAATAATATGAGATGCCAGTTTGATTTGTGCATCCCAATCGTACGTTGAAGCATAGTGACAAGAAATTTATTCATGACTTCAACCTGGCCATTGGCCCGAGGATAGTACGGCGTTGAGTTGTCGTGACGAAGACCCAACTTGGAAGTCAACTCCACCACCATATAATGCCAAAAATGGGAACTATGATCGGTAACGATGGCTTGAGGGACACCAAACCTAGAAATGATATGATTGAATATGAACTGAGCTGTTTTCTTACCGTCAGCCATAAGTGTAGGCATTCCTTCGGCCCATTTGGTGAAGTAGTCAACGGATACGATGATATAAGCATGCCCCCCGGCCGAGTGAGGGTGACATGTCATAAAATTTATGCCCCACTTCGTAAAGGGACCAATGGTAATGACAGGGTGGATATGGGAAGGTGGCACACACATCTTGCGCTGATAGATCTGGCAGTCATGGCATTTACGAACAACGATAATGCAGTCCTTGAAGATGGTGGGCCATAAATACCCAGCATAAAGAATTTTCTATGCAGTAGCATAACTAGACATGTTACCGCCACAGGCGCCACTGTGATAGTCATTCAGGGCTTTCTCAGCTTCCTTGAGAGTCAAACACCAGCGGAGAATGGAATTAACTTCGATGTGGTAGAGTGTATCTCTGACTATACGATAGGGTTGCAATTGATGATAGATGCTTCGGCGAGCATCGTTCGTCAACTCAGGTATGAAGGTAGAAGTCTGAATATATACGACGATATCACCGTACCAAGGATCGAGAGTGCTAATCAGAAAAAGCGTATTGTCCAGAATGCATTTCTCGGAACCAGATGGAGTGGAGTCAGAGGGGAGGGAGCAGATTAAATCGGCAAAGACTAATGATTTCTTCGAATTGGCAGTAGTAAATTCCAAATCGAACTCTTGGAGGATGAAAGTCCACTTCGAGTACTTGCCCCCCAGCAATTGTTGAGACAATATGTAGGTCATTGGGTTGCAGTCAGAAATCACAGTCACTGTACACAAAAAAATGTAGTGACGAAAACGTTGAACTGGTTGAACCGTAACCATCGCCAACTTCTTGACATGTGCATATTGTGTTTCAGTATCAAGAAGGTTACAAGATATATAAATAACATGCTCGTCACCATCATCATCGTCTTGTACAAAAATGATGGCAATCGTGTTGAAAGCGGAGGCTAAATAGAGGGAATAATCGCGATGATATTTTGGAGGACGCAAAAGAGGAGCGTTGACAAGCAACGTCTTCAATGCATAGAAATAATTCTGGGCGATCTGATCCCAAAGGAACGGGACACCCTGATTTAGTAATCGCATAAATCCTTTAGCCGCTTCAACATAGTTAGGTCTAAAATGACGTAAGAAGTTTGCCTTCCCCTGCAGACTCTGCAACTAATGTAATGAGGATGGAGAGGGGAGATTAATGATAGCCTCAACTTTGAGCGGATTGAGGCGAATTTCATCTTTGGAAATGATAAACCCTAACAGTATACCAGAGTTAACGCAAAAGACACACTTATGCGGATTCAACCAGATGTTATAGCGTCGACAACGAAGAAAAATCTGACAGAGATGGTTAGGATGATCTCTACGCTTAGCTGAATGAGCCGGAAGGTCATCTGGATAAGGCTGCATGATGTGTTTAATATCGTGGAAAACATATGACATCGCTCACTGAAATGTAGCCCCAACATTTTTCAAACCGAAAGGGAGTTTTTTATACGCGGAAGTACTCCAAGGACATATAAAGGGAGTCTTATGTTGATTGGTCGGGAGAATGTTGATCTGGTTGTAGCCAGAAAAGCCGTCCATAAGGGAAAAAATCTCACTCCCCGCACAGTCATCAATGATTTGATCAATAAAGGGAGTAGGATAATTATCCTTAGGGCAGGCCCGGTTAATGTCACGATAATCAACACAAACCCGAATGGTACCTTGTTTCTTATCTATAGGGACAATATTGGACAACCATTCTGTCCAGGGAATCGGATAGATAAAACCAGCTTTGAGAAGTTTTTCAACTTCACCCTTAATAGCGGCAACCTTTCTAGGGTGCACAGGACGAAGACGCTGGCGAATAGGATTCACACTAGGATAGGTAGGAATCTCATGCACCACTATACTGGGATCGACGCTGAGCACCTCTTCGTAAGACCATGCAAAGACGTCGCGGAACTCACGAAAAAGGATAGTATAAACTTGGACTTCATTTGAAGAACATGTGACCCCAATATGGATGCTCTCAACAATTCTCGGTTTCATGGAAATGTCAATAGGCATCGTTTGCATGATATTACTCAAGTTACCCTCCGTAAAAACTTCGTGTGTCAGAATAGGTGTTTGCAGCGAAGGAGAAAGAACCTGAGAAGCAAACCTCTCAAGACACGTAGACATGGCCCTGAGGCCAGGCATGAACGAGGAACGATGATGAATATCGTCCCACAGAGGATCCTCAAAAGACATAATTTCCACGATGGCTTCATCGAAGGGAAATATCTCTTTCAAGGGATTGGGCGAATCCCAATCGCCGAGCCAAGGGGATTGAGAATAAGTGTCGAGAGACATGCCCGAAGGAGAATGATCAGGAGGTGGAGGCTCCAAAGCCGAAATAATTCACAATAGTTAATCTCGATCGGACTTAATGACATCGAATCTCCAAAATAATCGATCTGCTCAGGAGAAGGGATGATCCACAGGTTGTCAGATCGAGAGATCATATTAATCTGAATAATGTTGGGTGGAGGAAGAGGAAAAATACCCATGAGGGCAGGATCTTTGAAAATACCCAGCCCTGCGCTCTCGTAAGGTGTAGGAATTTGATATATGTACAGAACATTGTTCTCAAAAGAAGAAGCGAAGAACGACAACTGATCAATAGTAACGATCTTTCCTTCGTGCGGAAATTTAAAAAAATGAAAGAGAGTGGAAAAAACACACAAAATGGCATGAGTCCAACTGCGACCGAGGAGAATATTTTAATTGAGCTTGGCGTCAACTACTTCGACCTTGACATTGACCGTCTTCCCTTCTAGAGTAATCGGTAAACTAGCGAGAACACCAATAGGTTTATATTCCTTCCATCAAATGCTTCTAGAGCATTTGGAGATGAATTTAAAGCTGGAGAACTAATGGAATTCCAGCAGGAAAATGACATGACGCACGTAGACGCACCCTCGTCCACAACCGCTCTATGGATATTCAGTCCTTTAATGCCAACTTGTATGATGAAGTGGGAGACGTGGGACAAAATTCTCAAAGTCGAAAGTGATAAGGCTAGAATCAGTAGGATCAACCCCGCCGATTGCAGATAGCAAAGCGTTCCATTGAGATGGACAACTATGAAGTACTTCTAACGGAGAAATTGCGGATGGCACCTCAGCCAAATCCTCAACAATACTATAATGTTGAGTAGAACAGACGTTGGGATTGTAAGAAGACTTACGGAGTACACCTTTGGAAGGTGGGCGTACAACAGGCTCAGTAATGGGCCTTTCATTTTGAAGAGGGCCATAAATAGGTGGAGGAGGAGGACCATCAACGATCTCCTTCCCCGCTGCCTGACGCGGTTCAGTATAATCTTTCGACCGGGTAGCAATAGAAACAGATGCAGGATCATTCATCATGAAAACCTGAGAGCCAAATGGGGCAGAGGACTGAGGTTTCTCTACCATCTGGGTTTGCTGTGATGGAAAAGGTTCTTTAAGAACGACCGGAGTTCCTTGGGCGCCTTTGAGCAATCAACTCACTTCGGCCCGTCGAGGACAGTCCTTGGTGTAGTGCTCTTCGTCAGAAATCAAGCAAGGATACTTCAGTTTACGTTGTGAACCATCATCAACACAAGATTTCTGAGAATCCTGTTTCGGGGTATCAACTTTGGCCTTACCTTTACCCTTATTTTTTCCCTTGGAAGATTTATACGCTGGATTGGCCTGAATGGCATTGACTTCCATGGTTTTACCAGAATTCGGGGTAGGCTGAGAAGCAGTATCATTGGAAGGATTAGATTTTTGCTTCCCAGGGTTCGAAGGAGAAGACTTACGAGAACTCTGAGACAGAGAACCAATGATACCATCAACGGATGGCGTCGTTGGTGCTTTGGAAGTTCCAGGTCGAGGAGCATCAGGCAAGATATCATACAACGTGCCAGACTGGGAGTACACAAGATCAAGGTACTGGGCATGAGAAATGGCCCATTCTTCGGTTACACATGCCCCCATAGCTATGTATTTAGCGATTTGATTGATAAACAAGGTAGTGAACCAATCAATTAGAAGCTTATCAAGAATATCAAACTTGATCAAGCAACAAAAACGCCTCCATTCATGAATATGATCCAAGATATGAGTAGCTCGATCTTGCTTCAAGGATGTGAGGAGGTGCGTCCTGGTCTCATATCGAACTGGTAACTGAAAATGTGTGAGAAACACCATGGCTAAAGAGTTGAAATCTTGAAAGATGCCACGAGATAGTTCAATGTACCACTTTGCAGCGACACCAGTAAGAGTCCATTGGAAAATACAGAGTCAAATGGAATCATCAACCCAAGAATTATAGGAAAACCAAAGATGGTATGTCATAATGTGCACTTGGGTGTCTTCTCCGGACTTGCCCTCAAACTTAGGACAATCGCCAGGAATTTTGGTTCGAACTGGAGGCCAATACGGGTTATGAAGAATTGGATTGTTTGTCAGTTTCGACACATCAGGCAGTTCCAACATAGCGAGAAACGACAATTGAGGATTAAAAGGCATTGGAGGTCGTTGATAAGGACCAGTGTTAACATTCCATCTAGGCTGAGAGAAATTATGCCCCTATATGTTTTGTCCTGGAGGATTCTGTCCATAGGGATTATAAGCCAGATAGTTCTGCCCATACTGGGGTTGAGGGCCAGGATACTGATTATGAGCATACCATTGAGGTCCATGCTGAGCAACATACAGATTCTACTGTGGAATGTAAGCATTTCCCTTAGGTGGATTATACACCATCCAGGATTGATTTTGAGGGTAATAAGTAAAACCTTGGGGCACACTACATACAACCTGAAATTAACCTTGAGGAGGATAAGTAGCGCCTTGAGGTTGAGCAGGTGGTACCTGCTGAGTAGGTTGAATGGGTTGTTGCGCTGGTTGAACAGGTTGAATCAGCTGCTGAGTAGGTTGAACAGGTTGAATCGACTGCTGAGCAGGTTGAGAAGTTTGAATCGGCTGCTGAGGCTAGGCAGGTTGTCCTTGCGGAGCAGATTGGCTTGGATACTGAGGGCCATCAGGTTGCCCTTGTGGAAGAGGATGGCCCAATGGTTGCGATGGACCAGGCTATCCATGAAAACCAAGTTGACCCGGAGCAGGACCATAGGGTTGTCCCTGTTGGACCGAGGGTTGACCCTCTAAGGTTTGGCCTTGCGGACCATAAGTTTGTCCCTAAGGACCAAATGGTTGTCCCTGCTGGACTAAAGGTTGTCCCTGTAAAGGTTGTCCTTGTATACCCGAGGGTTCTCCCTGTATCAATGGCCCTTGATGAGGAACGGTTTGATAGGGATCAGCCAGAGGTAGATAAACAACATGATTAGGATTGATTGGATGCAAACATGGGGTTACTGTAGACATCATAGTGATGCAGAGGAATGACAGGAGCTTGTGGCTACTGAGAACTCTGAGAGTTCTGCTGTTGGACAACCAACAGATACTCATCGAAAGTAAGGCCGCCAGGGATAGAAGTAGAAACTGTAGCTGCACTAGAAACAGGCGTGGCTTCCACAGTGCAAGGTTGTGATCTACTCACTATGGGTTTGACAGGCCACGTGGGATTAATAAAGATAGACCTGCGAGTAGCAAAAGATCCCGACGAATGAGTCGTACTAAAAACCGGTGCAGATGAAGCCACAAAAATGGTAGGTCAGACCAAGACAGATGTAACAGTGACCAACGAGCTAGGTGTCGAAGGAAACATTCCTAATGTAGGAAGGATTGAACTCCTTGGAGGAGTTGATGTACTGGATTGTGCTATCGATGCAACACCAGAAATAATCTGACTCAAAGTACGATAACCGGGTGGAAGAGACATCGATTGAGGAGAAGGTTGACTGGAGATACGCGGGAGATATTCTGGGAAAGCTAATATTCCCCTGTAGAAACATGCAGTTCTTCACTGCGAACAAGACTCGAAGAATCGATGTCTGACAAAGCCGTGAGATCGTCGAAAAGACGATGAGGACTAGGAGGTAAAGCAATGGCTAAAAATGGTGATCCTGAAGTAAGAGGAGGGAATTCTTCCTCGCTCCCAAAACTAGACCAAGCATCATGAGGTGGCCAATTGAACTCAACCGACCCTTCAGGAGGAGACTGGGTAGCGAGAGGCAAGACAGTAGGGAGGATAGGCTGCGAAAACTCGGCAGACCTAGTGGACTGAGGGGTTTCGAAAGAAACGTCAGGAAAAGAACTACCACTAGGAGGCAGTGAAGAAGACGACGAAACTGGTGGTTCTACCACTATGACAATATTTCAATACAGGAAGGAAAACGAGATAGCCAATTCAAGGCTTCAAGATCAAACTCTAAGGAACTACAAAAACAAGCCAAGTAGAAAAATTTTAACGGGCATGTGATCGTGGGTAGTTAATTTTAGGACATTGAAGAGAAACTTTGTTGTTTCATGTTTTAAGAGTTGAGAAACATGCAAAATATGACTCTAGTCACTTTCAGATTTAAACGAGCGTGAAAGGACAAGTGCTCAATGATATTTTCACTTTTTAAGGAGTCACGAAAAGATCAAAATGACTACTCAGGTAATCTAAGCAAGAGGGTGTACCAAGTTTTCGTGAACTGCCATATACACCTTAGTGATCAAATGAAAAATAAATGACCAAGGACTTAACGTACGTGCAGATAGTCTCCCCGAATGCTGTGTTCGGTGTATCACAGTTACAGGGCGGCAGACTCGGCTTCCTATGGATAAAGTATTTGAACCTATGAGGGTCTCCCTTTATATACGCAACAATACGCGAAACACAAGTCCATACTAGTGTTGTCTAAAGCCAGGTGGCGAATGACAACTACTAGGTTTAACGATGCCGGAACACGTCACTAGCCTAGACCTCTAAAATTTTTGCATTAGGTTCCAATGCTTCCTTATAGTGATTAAATTAATTTTAAGGTTGATCTTGAATTAATGTTTTAGTTTCAAGGCCCTACCGAATGGGATCTCAAATTCCTGAATGCATGCTATATGCAAAGAACACCATTTTGCATTCGATGAATGCTAACTAAGAGAAGGATAGAGATCTTTTAGAAAGTAGCAAACAATGAAATCACACGAAGAAGTCCACTAATGCATCTAATGCAACCAAACAAAAAACAAAGAACTCTTTCCTAGTTCACTAAGGGCTATTTATGCAAAAGAAATTTTCATTTTCGATGCAAACGAAGGAATGCAATTTTTTTTTTTTTTTTTTTTTAAATGAATGAAGCACACGATGCACTATTATAGTAAAACCAAAGTAAACACTGGTTTGGATCACTGTGAATGTAGAGATTGTTTGGCATGTGTTATATTATTTCCACGACTAGCCCCACGCGCTGTACGTTGCGCCAGGCGCAGCAGGGGGGTCACAAGGGGGGAGGCAACCCCCACTGTTGGGGTTCGGGGCAGTGCCCCGGCGAAAATTTGTTTGGTGTGTGGACCCACTCATAGGCGGACCCACCCATGTTTTGTGCATGATTTTGCACATGGTTTTGGGGTACGATGGTTTTCGGCCCCTGGTATTTTGTAGATCCGGTCAAGGGAACTATAGTTATGTTCTAATCCAGGGTTAATGGATTGGGGTTTATGTATGCTTCAACATGTATATATATGTGTTGTAACACTAAAAGGAATATAATGAAAAATCAAGCTGGTCGTCTTGATTTGGAATCCAGGGTAAAATCTCTGTGTTTATCTGTTTTATGTTTTATGCTCTCGCTATTGTAGAAATTAGCTGAATAAATCACTTATTCACTGAAGATTAACCCGATCATACATCAATTTCGAATTGCATGCATAACACATAACCTTCTTCTACAATTAATTGTCACATGCGGAAATAATAGAAGCAATCACACATCAAATCATCACACACATTAACACAGTATGTATGGGGAAAGCTTATAGCTGAAAACCCCGCAGCTATAGTATATTATAAATGGAGAGAACATGCAGCAAATACATAGTACAAACTCCTCACAAGTACTCAGTACTATCTCCCAAAGCTACACAAAAACTAGCTTGGTTTTGAACAAGTCACGGGTTCAAAACACACCCACTACTTCTCTGCCTCTATTGCGCAATCAAGGCTGGTCTAAATAGAGATCCAGGTTCGAATCTCACTGGCTTCAACTGCGCAATTGTCATTGGTAATTTCCTCCAAGTGTGGTGCAAATCTCATGCACAACTGATCCTCCAACTGATAGCTATACTCACCTTTTCATCTACCTCTTTCACTGGTCTCCACTGAACTGTCCATGCACTGAGTTAAAATGATGTGTTCTTTAGTTGAATAATGAGTTAATAATTAGTGAATTAAATAATATTTAATTCACACAACTCATCTCTAGTGTATTAGCTAGTTAAACTAAATACAACTAGTTCAACTAGTTAACCAGAACACCACCTCCATTAACTCCTCAATCAACTCCATCAAAACTCTGCCACATGAGTCTAACTGAAGTCTAACATGCAATAGCTCACTTAACTCATAGGAAATTCGAATTTCCTTATGTCAGCTGCATGCCCCACCTCTGGGGGTCAAACTGAAGTGCTCCAAGAGAGTAAACTACTGTTTATAGTCTAAATATTATTAAGGGTAAATAATATTTGACTTCCATATTTTTAGGAGATACAGTCTAAAAATAGCCTGGGTCCTAAAAATAAGGGTCTCATCTATTTTTACCGACATGTCGCATACTTCAAGAATCTCCAACTGGAATTCCCAAATTATGCTCCGTATGTCTAAAAATAGACATAGTCTAAAAATAGACTTTGCGACAAAAATCACGTGTGGTCCCCACCTAGTTTAGGTGATCACTTTCCAACTAGGATCGGGAAAGATGTTTCAGGAGGCCTCCTTCACTATTTCTTGTTGCCATTTTCAACACTCCCTCTCAACAAGAAAGGACTGTCATTGCATGCGACATGCAACTCCATGCATTCGCCCTGCAACCTTCACAAGCGCCATGCAACTCCATGCATGCGACATGCAACTCCATGCATTCGCCATGCACCCTTTGCATGTGCCATGCACCCTTTGCATGTGCCATGCAAACTCATGCATGCACCATGCAACTCCATGCATCTGCTCTGCAACTCCTCTGAAACTGAATAGGCTCCAAACAACTCAATCAGTCTTGATGCATCTAGCATCTATCATCAAAGTCTTCGACTTCTGCTTGGCCAACTGCACATGTCATCAGGAACTACTGCGCTGTTGAACTCTTGCAACCATGCACTCTTGCACTTGCTGTCAACTCTGATCCGCGCTCCAGTATCCGACACTGTCACTTTGATCTGCCTGCATCACTCCAACTGATCTTGCTACTGCCATGCTGTGGGCACCTCGTAGCCAGGTTCAATCCATGAGATCCACACCATCTCATGAATATGCCCAGAAATCTCCTCTTGGGATCAATCATGCATGTCGCCCCACCTCATACCTGGTGGTATAGCTGCATGCACTCCCTCTGCCCGTCTGGCACGAAATTTCTCTGCATGAGTGGTCTCTTCCACTCCATGATCCTCTTGTGGCTGCTCCACATCCCGAGGTTCACTTTCACCTGCATGCAAAACTCGCTCCCTCTCAAGCTTCAGTTGCATGTCTTCCTCTCGCTTCCCAACAGTAGGAATCTCCGTAGACATCCCATCTACTTCAAGTCTGTAGAGATTCTTTGCTCGAATCCCAACCTTCTTGACTTGTCCCGTTGCCTTGTGCCGAAGGAAAACTTTTCCTTCTCTAAAGACAACTTCATACCCTTTATCCTCTAACATTGCGACTGAGATCAAATTCTTTGTTAGACCTGGTACATGCAATACATCTTGTAAAAGAATGAGTTTACCTGACTCCCTCTGAAAGGTTATGGTACCAATGCCGGTCGCATTGTATCGTCCGTCGTCGCCCAACTCAACATGCATCTGGAGACCTTTCTCCACCAAGTCACTGAAAAGATTTGCATCTCCCGTCATGTGAAAGGAAGCGCCACTATCAATATACCACCCCGATCCCAATGCACTAGACAACATGCATGCGATCAATGAGAAATCCAGCTCAAATTGCGAGGCAAGAGCCTCACCAGCTGCAGATCCAGCAGCCTGCTTGTTCTTCTTCTTCTTGGGGCAATTCGTGGCGTAATGTCCATGATCGTGACAGTGAAAACACTTCACTTTGGACATGTCACGCTCTTTACCATCCGCACTGGATTGAGAAGCCTTCTCCTTGCCCTTCCCCTTCCTTGATTTGGCAGCCAAAGCGTAGTCTTCTTCATCAGCTCCCTTTGACGAAGAACCATCTCTGGTATTTCGCCGGATCTCCTCTTGCACGAGATCAGACCACAGTCTTTCCCATCCCGGCAACTTTTCCCGACCATTGACACTATCTTGATATGCATGCCAACTCTTCGGCAAACCAAGAAGCGCCAAACTCACCAGATCCTCATCTTCCACCAGCACACCAACACTTCCCAGCTCATCCCGACATTGGGTGAACCTCGTGAGGTACTTCGGCATACTTTCCCCCTTCTCACACTTGATGTTCCTGAGTCTATCTTTGAGCGCCAGCTTCCTCTAATCGCTCTTGCTTTGGTACAGATCCGTCAAGGCTTTCCACATCAAATATGGAGAGGCCTTCCCGTGTAAACTGGATACAATGTGATCCTTTACACCCTCCAATAGGATCCTTCGACATTTTGCTTGTTTCTTTTGCCATGCTTCCAGAACAGATGCATCAGTAGAAGTAGGCTTTGGAATCTCTTTCTCCACGAATTCCAATAGCCCATGATCATCTAATACAGCCTCCATGCGGTCCTTCCATGCAACATAATTCGAACTGCCTTCAAGAGCATATTCGAGTCGCAAACCGTTGAAAGACATTTTCAACACCGGCACCAAGAAAACAAAGCTGCTACAAAATTCGAATTCCAAACTCCAAGCTCTATCGCTTCCGATCTACTCTTGAGAACAAATTATTTCCAAATCAGAGATTGACTGCAAGGGGCGTTTACCAGACCTTTCACTTTCCGAAGAAAGATGAATCCGGAGGCTTCCTGGCCCGTATGCAGACTCTGTCCGAGGAAATAAATTTGTAATCACCGTAATAGATCTCGACAATTAATCTTGCTCCGATACCATGTAGAAATTAGCTGAATAAATCACTTATTCAATGAAGATTAACCCGATCATACATCAATTTCGAATTGCATGCATAACACATAACCTTCTTCTACAATTAATTGTCACATGCGGAAAGAATAGAAGCAATCGCACATCAAATCATCACACACATTAACACAGTATGTATGGGGAAAGCTTATAGCTGAAAACCCCCAGCTATAGTATATTATAAATGGAGAGAACATGCGGCAAATACATAGTACAAACTCCTCACAAGTACTCAGTACTATCTCCCAAAGCTTCACAAAAACTAGCTTGGTTTTGAACAAGTCACAGGTTCAAAACACACCCACTACTTCTCTGCCTCTATTGCGCAATCAAGGCTGGTCTAAATAGAGATCCAGGTTCGAATCTCACTGGCTTCAACTGTGCAATTGTCATTAGTAATTTCCTCCAAGTGTAATGCAAATCCCATGCAAAACTGATCCTCCAACTGATAGCTATACTCACCCTTTCATCTACCTCTTTCACTGGTCTCCACTGAACTGTCCATGCACTGAGTTAAACTGATGTGTTCTTTAGTTGAATAATGAGTTAATAATTAATGAATTAAATAATATTTAATTCACACAACTCATCTCTAGTGTATTAGCTAGTTAAACTAAATACAACTAGTTCAACTAGTTAACCAGAACACCACCTCCATTAACTCCTCAATCGACTCCACCAAAACTCTGCCACATGAGTCTAACTGAAGTCTAACATGCAAGATGCCATCAAACCCTAGGAACCACGTGATTCCTCTGTCAGATGCATGAGCCACATCTGTAGCTCGAACTGAAGTGCTCCAAGAGAGTAAACTGCTATTTATAGTCTAAATATTATTAAGGGTAAATAATATTTGACTTCCATATTTTTAGGAGAGGCAGTCTAAAAATAGCCTGTGACCTAAAAATATGAGTCTCATCTATTTTTACCAACATGTCACATACTTCAAGATTCTCCAACTGGAATCCCCGAATCATGATCCGTATGTCTAAAAATAGACATAGTCTAAAAATAGATTTTTTCGACAAAAATCACATGTGTGGTCCCCACCTAGTTTAGGTGATCACTTTCCAACTAGGATCAGGAAAGATGTTTCAGGAGGCCTCCTTCACTGTTTCTTGTTGCCGTTTTCAACAGCTATTACTTATTTTCTGTTATAATATTCGTGTGTAGATAATTTCTGTTCAGGGTTAAAACCTACATTTGGTATTAGAGCTATTTCGGCTTCAAGGGGACGCCTTTGATGCTGAGGATTTTTTTCTCGGGCCTGAGGTAGACCCTATTCAGTGGGAGATTTGCGGGATCGATTCTTGCGGTGAAAGAAGATGGCGAGCGGCAGAAAGATAGAGATCGAGAAATTTACGAGTTTTGAGTTGTGGAATCTCAAGATGGAGGATCTGCTGGTGGATAAAGATCAGTGGATCGCGGTAGATCCAGGTACTAAACCAACGACAATGTCAGATGAAGACTGGAATAAACTGGATCGGAAGGCTAAGAGCACAATACGGTTGTGTGTCTCAGATTCAGTATTGTTGAATGTATCTGGGGAAGCTACGACAAAGAATTTGTGGGAAAAAATTGGGACTTTGTACCAATCTAAGTCTCCAGTGAATAAGTTGTTCCTGCGGAAAAATCTGTATAACCTGAGGATGAAGGATGGAGACTTGGTGACAGAGCATTTGAACGCCTTCAACACTGTGGTAAGTCAGTTTTCATCTGTTGATATTAAAATCTCAGATGAAGATAAGTGCATCAGTTTTTTGTGTTCTCTACCAGACTCGTGGGATAGTCTGGTTATTGCAATAGGTAGTAATACAACTACCTTGAATTTTGATGACATTGTCTCAGCCTTGCTGTCAGAGGAAATGAGACGGAGAAATATGGAGGGCCACAATGGAGATGCCTTATCTGTACGAGGAAGGTCACAAAACAAAAACAAGAATAAGGTTTCGAGTGGGAGATCCAAATCTAGAGGGAGATCTAAATGTCCTGGAAAGTTTGTAAAGGTATGCTGGAAATGCGAAAAGGAAGGGCACTACAAAAAGGACTGCAGATCTAAAGCTCCTGAGAAAGGAAAGGGATCTGATGATGCTCCTTATGCAGAGGCAAAAACCACCTCGGATGAAGGTGGGGATGTGTATTTGGCTTCTTCTTCAAATACACATGTAGATCATGAGTCATGGTTGATTGACTCAGGTGCATACTTTCACTTCACTCCCCATAGGGAGTGGTTCTGCGAGTATGAGAAATATGATGGTGATGTCTTCCTAGGGGATGATAGGAAGGCCAAAATCGTCGGACGTGGAAAGGTAAAGCTGAAGCTACAAGGTGGAAGGATTAGAACACTTCCTGGTGTTCTGCATATTCCTGCATTGGCCAGAAATCTGATTTCTGTAAGCAAGATGGATGATGCATGTGTAAAAATAGTGTTCGAGAAAGATGCCTGCAAGATGGTTCGGGGAGCACTGGTATTAATGCGGGGAGTTCGGACTGGAACTCTGTACAAGCTACAAGGTAGCATTGTTATTGATGGGTGTAACAGTTCTATGGTTCCTGAAAGTGGAGCGGAAAGCCTAGCTGTCTCTGGAGAAAAGACCATGCTATGGCATTAAAGGCTTGGACATATTGGAGAGAAGGGCCTTCGGATACTGCATAGAAATGGTATGGTAGAAGGTATGTCTAATTTCTCTCTAGATTTCGATTTCTGTGAACATTGTGTATATGGGAAGCAGAATCGGGTGAGTTTTCCTTCTGGTGCTAAGAGGGTGAACAAGATATTAGAACTTGTGCACAGTGATGTGTTTGGACCTGTGTCAGTTCCATCACTGGGAAATTTTGTGTACTATGTTTCATTCATAGATGACTTCTCAAGGAATACATGGATATATTTCTTGAGGAATAAATCTGAAGTCTTTGACAAATTTAAAGAATTTAAGGCTCTAGTGGAAAACCAGACAAAGAAGAAGATAAAGGCGCTGAGGACAGATAATGGTGGGGAGTTCTGCAAGAAGGAATTTGAAGAGTTCTGTAAGAAGTGTGGTATAGCACGGCAGAAGACTACTCCATACACACCTCGGCAAAATGGAGTTGCAGAAAGAATGAATAGAACACTGATGGAAAAGGCAAGAAGCATGCTCAGTGGTACCGGGTTAGGACAAGAATTCTGGGCAGAGGCAGTGGAGACTGCATGTTACTTAGTTAACAGATCACCTTCATCAGTGTTGGAGGATAAGACTCCACATGAGGTATGGACTGGTAAGAAACCCTCTCTTTCACATATAAGGGTATTTGGATGTGATTCATATGTACATGTTCCAAAGGAGAAAAGGACCAAGCTGGATAATAGATCTGAAAGGTGCATCTTTATTGGGTATAAGGATGGTTTAAAGGGTTACAAGCTTTGGAACCCATAAACAAGGAAGGTTGTGTACAACCGAGATGTGGTGTTTAGAGAGGTGAAAGATGTTGTTACACATGAATTCCTACCAAAGGAACCTGAGAAGATAGAGTTTGAGCTAAAGGAGGATGAATCAAACTCTACAACAGAAGAAGATTCAAAAGATGAAGAGCCACAAACTCCAGCTTTGAGAAGATCAGTTCGAGAAAGAAGGCAACCAGAAAGGTATAGTCCATCTGCTTTCTGTTCAGGTTTTTCCTTAACTATAACTGATGATGATCCCAGAACTGTCAGGGAGGAAGTAGATTCAAAGGATGGAAAACTCTGGAAGGAGGCCATGGTTGATGAAATGGCATCCTTGCACAAAAATGAGGCATGGGATCTGGTGGAGTTGTCGGCTGGAAGGAAGCCCATTGGGAGCAAATGGGTGTTTAAGAAGAATATGAATGTATAAGGCAAGGTGGAGAAATACAAAGCTCGGTTGGTAGAAAAAGGTTATTCCCAAGTGTCGGGAATTGATTTTGGTGATATTTTCTCTCCTGTTGCCAAAGTTACTTCTATTAGATTACTTTTATCTGTTGCTGTTGCATTTGATTTTGAATAGAACAGATGGATGTGAAGACAACATTTCTTCACGGGGATTTAGAAGAGGAGATCTACATGAAGCAACCTGAAGGCTTTATGGTGAAGGGTAAGAAAGAACTGGTATGCAGGTTGAAGAAGTCTATGTATGGGTTAAAACAGTCACCAAGGATGTGGTATCAGAAAGTTGATACCTATATACGGGGACTTGGCTTCACCAGAAGCAAGGAGGATCACTGTGTTTATTTTAAATTAATTGGTGATCGTGTTATTTATTTGGTCTTGTATGTGGATGATATGTTGTTGATTGGAAATGACAAAGAAATTATCCAAGATTTGAAGACCCAGCTGTTCTCCAAATTCGACATGAAGGATCTTGGTGCTGCAAACTATATTTTGGGCATGAAAATTAAGAGAGATCGGGCAAAGAGGAAGCTCTGGTTAAACCAGAGGAAGTATGTCGAGACTATATTGCAGAGGTTCAATATGCAGGATAGTAAACAGGTGAATGTTCCTATTCCTGTAGGTGTAAAGCTGTCTGCTGAACAGTGTCCCAAGAAACAAGAAGAAGAGGAGTATATGTCCCGTGTTCCATATGCAAGTGCAGTGGGTAGCCTGATGTATGCAATGGTCTGTACTAGACCAGACATTGCACATGCGGTGGGAGTATTGAGTAGGTTTATGTCAAACCCAGGGAAGGAGCATTGGACAGCAGTGAAGCAGGTTTTCAGATATTTACGTGGCACTAATGATTATGGCTTGTGCTACCAGGGAAGACCAGGATTGGAAAGAATGTTGGACATTCGTGGTTTTGTTGATGCAGACTGGGCTGGAGATCTGGACCAAAGAAGATCTACAAGTGGGTATGTGTTTAGCCTATTTGGAGGCGCAGTCAGTTGGATGAGTAAAAGACAGTCTGTAGTGGCTCTTTCAACTAGAGAGGCAGAATACATAGCAGCCACTCATGCAAGCAAGGAAGCAGTTTGGTTGCAGAGATTGTGTTCAAGTATGGGGTTGGTACAACAAGCTATAAGGATAGACTGTGATAGCCAAAGTGCAATTTTCTTGGCTAAGAACCATGCTTACCATTCAAAGACAAAGCACATTGATGTTCAATATCACTTTGTTAGAGATATGGTTGAGGCTAAAAGGGTGTTGCTGGTAAAGGTGGACACTTTGACGAATGTTGTAGATGCATTGACGAAGTTTGTGAGCACTCAAAAGTTCTCTTGGTGTAGAGAAACAATGGGTGTTGAATAATTGGCCCAATGACTAAGCTCTCCTGTGGCCCCCTGTGGAAAGAAAACAACAAGTGGGAGAATGTTGGGCATGTGTTATATTCTTTCCATGACTAGCCCCACACGCTGTACGTTGCACTGGGCGCAACAGGGGGGAGGAAGCCCCCACTGTTGGGGTCCGGGTCAGCGGCCCGGCGAAAATTTGTTTGGTGTGCGGACCCACTCATAGGCGGACCCACCCATGTTTTGTGCATGATTTTGCACATGGTTTTGGGGTACGATGGTTTTCGGCCCCTGGTATTTTGTAGATCCGGTCAAGGGAACTACGGTTATGTTCTAATCCAGGGTTAATGGATTGGGGTTTATGTATGCTTCGGCATGTATATATATGTGTTGTAACACTAAAATGAATATAATGAAAAATCAAGCTGGTCGTCCCGATTTGGGATCCAGGGGAAAATCTCTGTGTTTATCTGTTTTATGTTTTATGCTCTCGCTATTGCTTATTTTCAGTTATAAGATTCGTGTGTAGATAATTTCTATTCAGGGTTAAAACCTACAAAGATCTTAAAATGAATAATTTGAAAGCAATGCAAACATAAAAACACACTCAAACCAACGATGCACACTTTCAAACAAACAAAAGGATTTCAAAATGACTGAAATGAGCAATGTGATCTATGCTCGAACTGACGAAATGGAGAGTTAAATGGAAACTGAAGTGATCGTTCAACAAACAAAAGACACAAAGGATCAAGAAAGACTAACACAATCGATCAGGTAATTGAACTGACAAAAATCAAACGACTCAAACTTCAATCAAAAGGCTCAGTGAGAAAAAGACACTTAGAAACCCTAGGGCTATGAACTTCACCGATGAGACAATGGACAAAAAACTGAGAAGAACAAGTTTACAGTAGTAAGAACAAGCCCAAAAGACAAATTGCAAATCAAAGAAACAACCCAGAGTCAAGCACAACTAACCAAAAACTCAGAAGGAAGTTCAAACCAAATCCTATAGGATTCGGCGTGACTGTCAGGCGGTAATCTGCGCCAAATAGGGGTTGGCGCTATTGCAACAAAGGCAACAAGCGCCAATTGGAGCGACTGTTAAAAGAAAACCTGCACCAAGCCGAAAAACTATGGGAAAAGGGAAAATCCAGTGAGAAGAAGTCAGTCTTGACACTCTGGAGCTGAACATGAGGATTCCAAACAGTTAAGCAAGCCAAAAAAGACAGACAAGCAATAAAACGACTGAAGTCGACTCGACAAGGAAAATTCATAATGAGAAATGAGACGACAAACTCACACTGATCCCCAGTGGAGTCACCAACTTGTTGTGTAGGTAAATCCTCTCTACGGATGGAGACAATCCCTCTATCCCTAGAGTGGGTCTAGCAACAAGGGAACAAGCTAATGTGTAGGTTCCTAGTTAACGAATGAAATAGGTTAGGATAGATTGGTCTACCTGTAGTCCAACACAATTGTTGCAACTGTAGTAGTGGCGGCCTCTTGATCTCTACCTCGACAGGTCATGGTCCTGCAGCAATGGTACTAAGATACCTGCACAAATATCAAAGCACAAAAGCAACATACAAGACAATAATTGCACTCATAACTAGCTAATCAATCAAGGAAGATTAAACATATTGTGTAAAATAAACCATATTAACACAAGATGGGAACCAGACATTAATTATGTATATATAAATAGAAATAAAGAGATTACAACCAGAGCCTTAACGTCGCAACCTCCTTCAACGGGTTCAGTCGGAGCGCGTCTCGAAGGATCATCAGGGAATTGGGACGAGGCAAGGACACAAGCCTAAGCTCTCTCTTGATAAAGGTCTCTTTCTCTGCTCTATCCCACCAACAAAATGTTCAACAATTCTCTTCAGCTATTCAGCTTTTCAGATACAATCATTCAGCTAGTCTATCAATGGGAGATAGCTTTTTTTATAGAGGAAGAGGAGGAGGTTGGGATCCCTACAATGGTGGAAGGGATGCCTTATCCTTTGGGATGTTCCCCCAAAAGGTGGAAACAAGAGGCCAAAGGAGGGTGTTCATGGTTATTCAGTCGAACCACTCAAGCTGACTCGCCCACGAAGTTGTTAGCATGGAAACTTCACCTCTATATTTAAAAAAACATTCCAAAAATAGCTTGGCGAGGGTAGCTCACTGGGACAGAGCGCCAATGGGCGCGACGCCCAGTGTTAATCTTCCTCATTGGCGCGAGGGCATAACGGTCTACCAACGCCAACCAAAAAACATGTGTTTCTGATGGTCTGCTCGAGGAATTGTCAATAGGAGAAATGTTGTCCTTATGGCAAAGGTTGCAATGATGGTGTTAGGGTCCCGTGATTTGGCAGATTGACGGACCAAATGACGGAGTAACATCAAACCAATATTTGGAGCCCGAGGACCTAGCCTTCATGGAATCAGAGAGGGCTCTCTCTAATGAAGCGAAGGATGTGAGCTTGTTCGCTTAGTTTGTTTAGATTTTAGGCTAGTTGTTAAGTGTGTTTGTTTGTTTGTTTTTAGTTGTTTGGAGGAAAAACTGATCAAGTGGATCAAAATAGAATAAGAAAATGAGATCAACTGGGCTATGGGGTCAAAAGCAAGCCAAGGATGTCAAGACAATGAGTAGGGTGTACTGCAGGGCCGATTTAGTATAGCTAATGGATATTTCAGGTGGTTTATGAAGCAAAATGAACATCAAGTTGGTGCAAGACAAGGGGATCTTAAGCACAAATAGTTTAAACAACGAGTATTCATGTGGTAGGGCTAACCATTAATAATTATGAATCCAACTCAAACTGATAGATGCATAAAATAAACATTCAGGTGATGCATAGAGGTATAAGACCCTCTAACTGTGGGAAAATCACCTTCAGTGGTTGAGAACACATGTAAGAAAAACCAACAGCTCAAAATGTGGAAAGGAAACTCCTAAGAAACACATTCAATCTGATGAGAACTTTGAAATAAGTTTGCAAGTATAGGCAGAGGGCAAGATCGAAACAAGACCTCTCTGATTTAACCTAGACAATCAATACTTCAAAGGAGATTTCTTTAATGAGGTTTAAACAGCTATGAGTAAGCAAGGCATACCATGAATCGAACAAGATATCATGTCATATTAATCATTAAGGAAATAAATAACAAGTTCTTAGTGGACCAAAGGGCAGTTAATAATCCTTTGACATGACTAAAAAAATGAAAACATAGAAACTGTAATGAATCAGGAAATTTGATGAGCCTCCATGGGCATACCTCAAACTATTCTTTACTGACCTAAAACAAGCAAGAAGCATGGATACATATGTGAAAAACTAAGAAAAAATAACCGAAAAGAAGTATAATACCATTTACCAAGCCATGGAATCCTGCACATAGATCCTCTCCATCATTTAGGCAAGCAAGTCAAGCTATTCACTCCATAAAACAAGTTTGATCATCAAAACTCATAACATATATTGCTCTAAGCTCAGTCAAGTTCTTAAGCTCTGAAAAGTCTAGCTTGTTTATCAACTCTTCAACCAACAATATTACAATGATTTTCCATGAGTTATGTAGGAGAATGAGAAGATAAACTTCACAAACTGACTAGAAGCTCATAGGCTAAAAACTAATATCTGATTTTTTCCTTGAGGCTTTGCAAAGCCCAAAGCACAAAATATCTTCAAAATATCTATAAAATGATAAAAAAGGAAAAAATATTGACTTTTCATTACTGACAATGGCTAAAAAAGGCCTAGCGCACATTTGGATAAGCCACTACAGAAAACTGCCTTTTTGCCAAAATGCTACAGGAACGTAGCAGTAGGAAATTCCCTGTTTTGCAAACAACTTTTGAGGGACCTCCCGATGTCGAAATGAGGCTCGTGATGGCTAGTTGGAAATCCCTGGATGTATAGTTTTTTAAAATACTTGATTTTTCCAAAACTGATTAATGGAAGTATGTCAAAAACTGAAATGAGTGAAAAAAACCAGAAAAGTAGCCTTTGCTAATATGCGGGGCAGGAAGTAAAAAAATCATTGTTTTTCGCCTCTTTGGGGAATCAAAACACATCCTTTGGATCTGAAATTTTCTGAGTAGATGCCCTTGAATTTATTCGATCCAACCAAATGAGTTTCATGAGCTGAGGATGCTCTTAGCACCCATGGAAATGCCTTGAAAAATGTGCAATTATGGCCAAAAAACACAAAAAAAAAAAAAAAAAATCTTATCAAAATTTGCTCAATTTTGGCGAGCAAGCCCCTCATGGGTTTTCAGAAGCATGTAAAGAAGCTAAGGCCAAGATTTCAAGCGCTGATGTGTATTTCTCCATTTTTTCTATTGGGTGCCTTCTTTGGGCAATTTTGAGTTTTTCTTGTGCAGCCTTCAATTTCTTTCGGGCAAATTGATTTAGCTTTTTGTAGTGCCCGGTCATCTTATTTTGTAGGCTCAAGTCTCTGTTAGCTTTCTAAAACTTATCCTCCAAATTATTGTTGGCCCTTTCAAGCCATGATTCTTTATCATTCTCAATTTCTTGGGCTAGCAAATGAGTGAGAGGATAAGATCGGACAAAGGGCTGCCTATTTTTCTTTCTTTTTCTCCAAAGCTCTCTTGAGACCCATAGTGCTAGGCCTCTTTCTCCTTGGCTGCTCCTCTTCTTCAGTATCATCAAATTCGCCCATAATTTCTTCAAGCTTGGTTTGTGCTTTGGAGGCCTCCCTTTGATATTTGAAAGCCCGGGCCTCAAAAACTGCCATTTGACCACTCATTTGTTTGTTTTGCATTTGTAGGACATGTATGAAGTCTTTGAGCTTTCTAGACCAGCTTGTGGGTCATGAATTTGGTCTTCTCTGTTTCGCAAGAGAGCCTCAAGGATTCTAGCTTCATTATCACTATCATCACTGTTTATGTGTTTGATATCAAACTCCCTTTCTTTTTCATGACTAGTCTCCTCTTTTTCTTTCCCCTTGCCTTGGATAGACTTCTTGTTTCTCTTCCTCTTTGGAAATTCAACAATGCTCTTTTTAGGCAGTTTGCCTCTACTCCTTAGTGCTCTTGTGACATTGCTAGTCACTGCTGGAGTGGTCTTCTTCTTTGCTGATCTAGTGTTTCTAGGCTTAGCCACTTTTGGAGGAAGAGTCATGGCCCCTTGCCTAGGAGAGGCAACTAGCACATGCTCAACTTGGTCTTTTACCTTGCTGCTTCCATCATCATCTTTGTCACTGTTTTCTTCTGTTTGAATATTGCCTTGTTTGTCTTTATCACTGCTATGCTCACGGTCACTGATTTGGTCTTTTTGTTCTATGCTGCCCTCTTTGGAATGCTCACTGTTAGGTGTTTGATTGTTATCATCATTACTTGCTTGAGGGCTGTCTTGTTTCTCATCATAAGTGTCCTTTTGAGGACTTTCATGACCCTCATCATCACTATTTTGGCTGCCACTTTGTATGTTTTCTTGAGGGATGCCTTGTTCATCTCTGTCCTTGTTTTCTTCATGACTGTTGTGCTCTTTACCTTCACTGTTTTGTGCCTCATCACCAGCATGCTCACTGCTGTGTTGGCTGCCATCATGTTCCTCTTTATGACTGCTGTGCTCAGCATCAATTTGTTCATGCTCTTCATCATTTCCTTCTTTATGCTCACTGTCATGCTTAGATTCTTCACTTTGTCCTTCTTCATCACTAGTTTGCCTCTTGTCACTCTGCTCTTCTTCACTACTAGTTTGCCTCTTCTCACTTTTCCCTTCTTCACTCTCAATCATAGGAGACTTGTTTTTTAGGAGTGGATTTACTAGAAGAAGGAGAAGCATGATGAGTGGATGGTGAGGAAGGCGCATGAGATGAAGAGGCAATGGAAAAATCAGGATGGGAGATGAAAGAGTCCCAAGAAACTCTCTTTTTCTCAAGTTGATGGAGGATGATGATCTTGATAAGGGAATGATGAAATAGACAAGCTTGTTGTTGAGCTGAGAGCTTCCTTTGGATAGTAGAGGCCATCTTGTCAATGCTTCTATAGAGGAAGAAAGGTAGGTTTAGCAATTGAGTTCTTGTGAAATGCATAAGAAGCCTGATATGATAGGAATAAATATGGGAAAACCTCCCTTTACAAGTGAAATACTTCATGATGAATTTCATGAGAGAGGCATAGCTGGTCAACAAGTGAGAAAAAGGAAAAATGGCTTGGCAAGCATCCTGATGGTCTGGTTTTTAAAAGGGTTTGTAGTGGTTCAGATCTAGGTATGTTTGTTTGAACCACTTTTCTCTGATATAGGGAATTTTGGTAGCTTTGGAGATAGCCCTAGGAGAGAGTTTGAAATCTAGACCTGCTAGATGGACATGCTTCCCTTGCAGCCTTAAAGCAAACAAATGTGTCAAAGGAAGGTGACTTTTTACCTCTTGGAATTTTTGGTAAAATTCTAAGCACCCTACTTCATGAAAATTAAAGAGTACTGAAGGAGATTCATTCACTTCCTGAGTTGTAATAGGCTCATACCTATTGTGATACTCACTCCTGCTGTCTTTCTTTGGAGGCATTTTGCTTCTGATACCCTTCATTGACCCACCAAGGAAAACTGTTTAAATGATCACTGAAAAAGGGCCCTCAATCAAAACAAAACACCTTTTCCTCTTTGCAAGACTAAGTTTTTCCTTAGTTGGCCAACAAATTTTGTTAAGTGAAACAAGCTCCCTTTGTTTTTGACAATAAGAACTTTCCCCCTATTCACTACCTTCTTTTGTAATTACTACTTCTCTGTGGTTATTTGAAGCAAAAATGGTTTCTTTGAAATCACTGTTTTCTTTTGATATCAGTGTTTTTAAGGGACTGAGAAAACCCCTGTGAACTGATAACAAACTGTTTCACCCAATCATTATCTTCTTTGTCCTCAAAACAAAGAATGCACTTTTAGAAAAACACTATGCTTTCCCTTTGAATAAATTGAAAACAACTAATCCTTCTTTGAAACTGCCAAAATGCCTTTGCTGCTTTATCAATGTTTCTCTAAAACAAAAGGTAGTCTCCTTGTCACTGAGTGATAAGCCTTTAAAACAAACTTTGTCTCCCCTTTATAGATCATTATTTTAAGGGACTGAGCAAAACAATCCTTTTTGGAGGAAGATTATTTTGTTTTATCAAAACAGTAGTCTCCCTGTCACTGATTTTAAAGGCCTTTTAAACAAACATTGTCTTTCTTTACTGGTCACTGTTTCTCTGTGTTTTTGAGCAGACATGCTACTTTGAAAACAACGATGTTTTCCCTCTTGAAATATTACTGACCCTTTGAAATTTCTGTTCTTTCCTAGGCTGGAAAACAAGGTATGTTTTGAGAGCAAACTGTGCTCTTGTTTCTCTTAATTACTCAAAACCCTTTCAAACTGTCAAATAGCCCCTTCCTCTTATTCATTGTTTCTCTTTATCTTAATAAAAATGAAAACTTTTGCGTTTCTCTTTTAACGAAATTGATTTAATCATTCTTTTAAACCAAAAAAATTAGGCAAAGAAGAACCATAGATACCTGTTAACCATGTCTTTTGATGTCATTGAGATGACCCCTCTGTGTAAATTTGGAGTTTTTGGCAATCTTGAGGGCTATTGGCAAATCTGCGTTGACAGTGGCCCGGGCGTTCAGAGTTGGTTGATGGGCCGAGCAGGCTCTGAACGGGCAAACGCACCACGTTCAAGCCTGTCGGGTCGGCCCTGGGTGCCCTTTGAACGTCGACACAGGCATGCCGCGCAAACGCATAGGCGCGCCGCGCCCTTCACAGTTTTGTTCGGTAGACACCTACAGGCGCGCCGCACGTTCAATCAAGCTCGAAATGATTTGGAAATCACTCAATACTTGTTCTCCTTCAATGATTCGGTTTGCAAAGTGAAAATGAACGTTGGATTCATGCCCTTTATACTCATAAGGGTTTTCTTTCAAAAATTCCTTTATCAACTTCGAACTTATCTCTTTTTGTGATTTGAATGAACTTTTTGAACAGTGGCTATGTTCATTTGTGTTTTGGGGTGGTCCCTTTAATAGATATTTCACCTCCTTGAAATAGTCTTTGGAATAGTCTGCCACATTTAATAGAATGCTTCTCAAAAATGATATTGTAATCCACAGTTTGTGAGGTAAGGGGTTCCTTAAACCATGATTTAATTCTCTGATTTTAATCCAAGAGATCATCCACTTAAAACCACCAATGCAGCCTCTTATAACCTAATATGCAAATCCACTTGTTTATGAAGTGATGAAGGTCATTATCCTCTGATTGAAAACATTTCAATATGTAAATTGCCTGGGTCCTTTAAAACTCTGTCTTTTATCATTTGATGGAAGCACCTTTTGACTGAAAGTGAAATATGGCTTCATCACACCTTTTAACCCTTTGGATGAGCTGTTTCATGGTGCAAATATTTTGGAGAGCTGATCCTTTGTTTTTTTGTGAAGGAGGCCTACAAACAGTGAAATTTTTCACCCTCTTACAATGTGCCCTCTGTCCTTTGACTGAGCTGGAAATAATCTTCGGCGCTCTCCCTTCATTCATCACTTGGAGGAATTATTTCTATAACCATAAGGGATTTGTTTCAAAATAGGAATGCCCTTTTTTCATATATATGATCTAGGTGAGATGTCTCTTCATGTGAGTTTGCAGAAGTCATTTGAAAACCAAGCTTGGTCTACTTCCTTGGCTATTTAGCTGAGGCTGCTCTTAGCTAAAAACTCTACCCTCAGAGTATAGTTTGAAGGAGGATTTCATAGATATAAGAAACAGAGGCTTCTTAGCACCATATTGTCACCTTTGGCTTTTGATGTTGAAAAGGCCTTTATCCCATAAAATATTATTGACTCATCAGTGATTTTCAATATTTCTTACCAAAAAAGACCTTTCTCAAACAAGTCACTTAATCCTGCTATGCACCCTCTTTTCATCTTTGGAGGAAAAAGCGCCAAGTAGCTACTAAAGTTTCTCAACAATATGTTTGACCCTTTGCTTATTAATGAAGGAGGTCAAAACAATATGTCTTCTAACCCTTTTCTTTTATATGAAGGAGGTTTTCTGTCATTATGCTTCAAACCATCTGCTTTTATGAAGGAGGTTATCACTGTGTTTCTAACCCTCTGCTTTTTGAAGGAGGTCATTTTTAACACAGGGTCTACATCTATTTAAAATCACTGTATCTGCTCTGTATGTTTGTTTGAAGAAATGCCAAGAAAGTGTCTGCTGATAGGTATTATTGAACTATCTTTTCCCCTTGACTGTGTTGTCAGGGTACCTTGAAAGTTTCTTTGATTAATGTTCACATTCTAGGCTCAAGGTAGCATAAGAAGCAACTGTCTTCTTATGCCCTACATGATGATACTCTTTGGAAATTTTATGCAGTACTGCTTTTGGAGGAGATACTGAAACACTGCTGATTAGCATTACATCAGTCTTTTGTATTCATGTGACTTGGAGGATGATCTCTTTTCTTCAGGAAGTTCTTGGATTTAAAACCATACCTATAAGTTGCTCTTTATTTACTGCACTTCATTTGCTTCATTGATGGCAAAACCCTTCAACATGTGAGACTTGTTTGAACTTGTCCCTTTGCACTTTTACACATTGATCATCATTACAATTACACCCCTGCAGAGATGTAAAAACATATGACTTTGAACTTTGGAGAGCTCTTTTGGTGTTTCAAGGAGATTATGCCTGAGCGAAGCATACTTCATCATATAGTGAGCATCCTTATCTTTTCCTGATCTGGATCTTTGTGAACTTCTTCTGACATGAGACAAAGTGACCTCTTAGTGGTGTGCGACCTATGGATAGAACAATGCTTGTTTTGCAGAATAGGAACTAATTCAAGGATGACTGGTACTAGACAGAGGCTTTTGGCCTAGGATATCTTAGCCAAGGAAGAACTCCCTAAACACCACTATCTAACTTAGGGAAAATTTTGACATATTATGAATGTTTTCTCAGGCATGATCAGATTTTCAAATGACAACATGACCAGGGATAGGGTTGTAGACATTTTGTCAACTGTTGGATAGTGAATGGCATGAGAAACAAGGGTAAATGATGGCAAATAATTTACAGCTATGATAGCTATAGACAGAGATATTTTTCTGAAACCAGATAGGACTTGACAACTGGAGTTTTTTCTCATCATAGACTGGTAGGAAGGGGTAGGAGGACAAAAAATTGTTTTGGGGTGTTTTCTAGATGACAGATTTGACAGTTTTGAGATCAGCTTCTAGAAAACTAAGCTAAGGAAACTAGTCATCAACAACAAGTAAAAAATACTGATGACTAACAGATGGTCTTTGCAAGGCATGACACTTCTTATTAGTCACAGAAATGGTCCTCCAATGCGCGGGATGGGGATTGCAGGAACGGTGACAAAATGCTGTGTAACAGTGTGGAATGAGAGATTGTGGCTTAGGCTCACTTGATGTGACTTTGAATCTTGTAGATGAGCACCATTTCCCCCCTGTCAGGTACAAGGTGAGATGATGGTGAAAATTCAATTGCAAGATTGTTCAATATTCTAGAACAAGTTCTGACATGCGACTTAAACATCTTCTTGGTTGTTGATGCCCATTGCCAAGAAGCGATCCATCCAAGATGAATCTTTGTTCTTGCAGGAGGCTTGTTTCTGAAGCATCTGTGTGAAGAATGGGTGTGTCGACCACAATGCTTACATAGGTGAAGATCGAAACAATGATATTTCATATGGCCAACTCAATCACAGTGTTGTCATTTTACAATTTTGTTGTTGTTGCTGTGGAAGAGGAGCAGGATCTGGAATAGATGTAGGTGAGCTATCATGAAGAAATTTGGCACTCTGAAATTTGACAGGCTTGGAGTAGTCTGGAATATGAAAGGACACATCCTTGTAATATCCAAGACCTGTTCGGTGCTTGTTGTGGACAAGCTCTTCCCAAGGTCTAATGATGGGCTTGGGAAGTGCAGACTGAGTTGCTGCATCTACATGTAAATCTGCTCTTCTACAAGGAACTGAATGTGAGTTGACTGCAACTTTATATTCTTGCTGCTGATGGGAGTCCCTCTCAATTTTCTGAACAAAAATAGGTTCAGAATGATGACTCTTTTGCTGAAGTTCATCTTGCTGGAGCTGAGACTCCAACTACAAAAACTCAATCTTGTCTTGTGCATCTTGCAAGCAAGTTTGAATATTAAAAAGAGCGTTCTTGCTCATTTTTATCATATCATGAACAGTGGAATGAATGAGGTTATGCAACAACTCTAATGCATCATTGATTTTAGCCATTTTTCTCAACAACTCAAAGTTACACTTGAAACACTGACTGCAACTATGAACTAAGAAGAAATACCCACTCACAATGTCAGTACAATACAATGTCACTGCTAAATATTTTGTAAATGTGCAGAAAAAACCACTGTGCAATAACCCTTTAAGGCAAATAATTTTTCTCCTCTTCAAAGAACTATTTTACACCAACAACTCTAATTTGCAGAGAACGAACCTCCAATGAGGAATACTCACTGCTTCATACAACTAAACTATTTGTATCCCTTCTTTAATGAACGGGAAGAATTGGAAACATGGACTAATGGTTTCCAAATTTTGCTGATTCACTTCACATGTTGATCTGCAATATATTTCACATAAATCTGAATATTTCTATTATGGCTATAAGAAATCATGGTGGCTTCCAAATTTCGACCTTCCATATAGAGATGTTGAAGGCATTCTCAATAGTTTAGCATTTGATATCAAACTTTGATGAAGACCAGAATTGCACAACACACAAATATCTCATTGACAATAATGCTCAGTTGTATAGGAAAAATATCGATGAATTAACACATCACGAAATTTTAAAGAATATGGAGGGACATTCCAATGCATAAGTGCAATTAATATATGCCTATCTCATATATATATACCACCGCACCATCACACATATATAAACCAAGGCATATGGAGATAATCAGTCCACGATATATTTAAAGAGGAGAAACTGCTCACTTCTCAAAGCACTCACGACTGCTCACTAAATAGAATGGCTGCATATTATGAATCACCACCGGAACAGTAAAATAAATAACTAGCTACCAATTCTCAAATCCCAATGTGGGGAAACTCATCTACTTCACTCGCATGGTCCACGACGCTTCCGCATGAGGCTTCATTTCCCACGATTTTTTTTATTTATAAATTTAATCTTCACCGAGGTAACTCCGCAAAACTCAATTCTGGTTTCAATTCTGCAAATAAAAAATCTGTAAAAAAAATTTTGGGAAAAAAAAAAAATCAGAGGTGTTATTTGAGGGAGGATTTATTTGGGGGAGGTATTTGCTGGGGGAGGGAGGAAGTGGGAAATGTATTAGCTGGGGGAGGGTGGAAGTGGGGAGGTATTTACTTGGGGGAGGGAGGCCGAGCAGTAAAGCAGTGGCAAGGAGGGAGTACAGGCTGATGGTGGGAGAGTTCGGTGACTGTATGCGTGGGAGGGGAGTCCACGGGGAGCGAAGGGGAGCTGAGGGGGAGGGGGTCTATGGTGAGGGGGGAGGGAATGAGTAGTGGCCGTGAGGAGCGTGAGGGGAGGGGAGGGTGAGGGAGTAGCAAAGGGGAGTGCGGAATGGGGGATGGAGGTGCAGCAAGCAGGGAGGGAAATGCAACAGAGGCTGCGGAAGTAGGAGCACGGGGAGGGGAGGGAGGACGGAGGTAAGTCACGGATGAGGGCAGAGAGGGAGTGACGGGGGGTGAGCATTGTGAGGGAGGGCGTGAGGGAAGGCCGAGGGTGAGGGTGTGGGTGGAGCAGTGTGAGGGTCGAGGGAGGTGAGGTGAGCTGACGGAGTTGAGTGGATGAAGGGAGGGGAAGGCCGAGGGGCCTGTGGGTGCAGCGTGGTCGTGGCTGAGGCCGAGTAGGGAAAGGGCGTGAGATCTAGAGTGGAGAGCGGAGGTTGACGAAACCAGAAGGCGGAGTGAGCGATGCATATAAGGGAATACAAGGAGACCGAGTGGTAGGGAGAATAGTGATGAGGGAGAAATGCGAAGGGAGCGTTAGAATCCTTGCAAGGTGTACAAAAAATGGGACCATTGAAATCGCTGTCAATGGGGCAAGATTAGGTGGGGAGCGTTCCTGCCCAGGTGGGGAGAGTTAAAAACTAGTGCAGATATGTCAATGTGTAGAAATACTGAATAGAGGCAGAGCTGCAATGCTTAAAAATAAAACCCAGGTCTTGCAGGCTTACATACGCCACAAAAGCAAGTGGCTCAGACTTGAGCAGGGCAGGAGATCGCCCGCTCTGATACCATGTTAAAAGCACACATGGTGGGTGAGAAAGTAAACACACACAAAGGGAAAGATAAGCATTAGTTGCCTATTACCATTGATATTATGTACATTTATAATACAATGAGGTGACCCTTGGATTCCACATTCCAAGGTCACTTGGACTCCTTTTGTGACGGTTCAGCTTCCACACCTACCCATAGAGGATTAGGTGTCCAACATTCTAGAAAGGAATTTGAAGAAGGAAAACAAGACATACAAGAAAAACAATGAAAAACTGATCAAAGAAAATGAAAAGATGAATGAGAAAGTTGGAAAACTGGAAACAAAGAATACTCTTCTTTTCAAGCAAGCTTATAGGTGGCTTAATGACAAAAACACATGGAAGTAAAAGTATGAGAGACAAAAGGTCATGGCTTCAATCTACTAGTGATAAAAGTACAAAGGAATTGATTTTCTTCTACAAGAAGCACAACAAGAAGCATCATGATCAAGTACAATGTCTACAACAGAGCTCAAAAGGTCCAAGAGAAGGAAGCAAGCATGAGGACATGCTTGCAAATCAGCAAGGGGGAGATGTTGACGCTCTCTTTTTTTATCCAATTTTGCTTATTAAGTACACTTAATTTTCCTTCTATAAAACCATATACCATCCATATACACCTTATTTTTACCAATTATGCATATTCAGGTATATAAATTACGTTTTTCAATTTTTAGATGCTTTTACAAAAATTGGATTTTAAGTGCATTTTTGGACAGGACTAAAAATTCTCGTAATGTCTTTATTGAAGTCATACTTGCAGTACACCTGGGCACGAGTTGAGCACATATTTAGAAATATTGGGAATAAATAAGGATGTGTACCTATTGTTTTGGTAAAACCGAGCTAAAACAGGGCCGGTCAAAGCTGGTCAAACATGACCTATCATTCAGGAAATCCCTAGGAAATAGGCAAAATTTAGTATTTTGTGGGATTTTCCAGATTTTGAGTGATTGGATGGATGAGCTCGACCAAGATAGATGGGATAAGGATGGAAATGGTTGTTAGAGACATTTTATTCAAGTTTGTTTCATATTTTTCAATTTAAGCCAAGAACATTGAAGGCATGAACATGTAGAATTTGCATAATTTCACTTTGATATTTCTGAACTTTGTGAGTTAATTGAAGAAACCAGTTCTATCTTCTTTTTGTTGCTCCATGTGGTGAATGATTTATTGAGTTCCAGTAGCTAAGAATTAATTTCATTGTGCGAGGCAAGGGTGGAGGGCTCCCACACCGAGCTAAGTGCACTTTCTTGTTAATTTAGTTTAAATTTCATAAGTTAGTTTTGCTTCATGTTTAAATCAATTAATTAGATATATGATGATATATTATGTTTGCTGATTAATATTAATATAAATTATAATCTACATATGAAGGGTCAAACTAGTGTTTAATTTAAACTCTCTTTCTATTTGATCAGAGAATAGAAACAAGAATTCATCTTCCTTGCTTTTGTTTAAAGTGATTTTCTGAATTTCCAGTTTTCATACAATGGAATTAATGGTGAATGAATTTATAAGGAAGGACAACAAGGAAATCCTTAGTTAGGAGCCTCTTCCATTACTCTTTTATGATTCTTAAGCTATTGTTCATTAGTGATTTTTGATTTATGTTCATGAAGTAGTATTGTAGAGGTGGTCAACCTGGTTCCCCTAAGTTAGGAGTTTCTTCTTCTGCTTATTACATATTGAATTAGAAATTATTTATTTAAGTTTATATTTTTAATATGCATTTCCTTCAAATTCAATAATTCATCTTATAAAAATGACTGTAGTTGAAATCCATATATTTTGGACATGCTTCCAAGTTTTACAAACCCAGATTGACAATTAAATACTTGTGTTGGTTTACCTAGTAAATTGATCCAACAAATTGTACAAGTGTATCCAAGTTCAAGAAGAATATTAAATAAGGACCCTATTAGGTGGTTTCAACCTCTAAGGGAGTGGTAGGTCCATGGTACATCTGTCATAGGGTAGGTGTCGTGTGATATAATGATGGAATGATGTGGGGCATCAAGTGAAGGCTCCAGGCCACATGCCACAATACAAGGGTAGCTATGATAATGGAAACCTACACTTGGGTATACACATGTAGGAGGGAGAAATAATGGTACATGAGTTACCCCAACAGTTGTTTCACCCATTTACATATTCCTCTTGCCTTTTATTGATTTTATTTTATAACTTCTTGGGGATCAAGGGTATGATAGCATGATGTGCATGACATAATAGTGAATACCACCTTAAGGTTGGGAAGTTCATCACCCAAGAGGGTTGGGATAATCATGGGTTCCTTAGTGATGTAGGAGGCTCATATAAGGACCCTAGTAACCAAGGTGATTGCCATGATGATAGGGATAGAACTCATGATGGCTTTTTCCCATGTTCTAAATTTGTATGTCCCGACCATATTTTTTATTTTGTGGTACATTTCCCTAGATGCGAATCTCGGTTCATCCAGGCGTTGTGAGCCGCCATGTATCCCCGGGCCTCCCTACCTCTCAGCACAGGTTTGGTGCTGGAGTCCTCCCGTCCAGGGTATCTCCACCTAGTTCGTGCGTGTCTGGATGCGACGCCCACTGCATTACCTGCAAAACCCAAATTTTGAACCCTAGTGGATGTGCCTTCCATCGCGGCTCCCCAATCAGATTCTAAAAATAATACATCCCGAGCCTTTCCTCTGCTTGTGGTTCATCCAATTGTCATCCACTACTGATGGAATATTCCCCCAACATTGAGCCTTGTATAATTTGGCACTGGTACTATGGGAAAATCCCTCCAGTGTGTAGTGTTCCACCTATGCACAGAACGTGACATATTCTGCAATCACCCAATAACTTCTACTACCGAAAACAAAAGATAACTACTACTCATTAATTCTAAAAAAAAACTCAAATTTAACTTTAAACCACAAACAACACACTTTATTTATGTAAAAAAGGACAAAGTTATTTCTATCTCCTTACGCATGGTGCACAGGATTCCTGTTGTCTCTATACGACTTCAACTATCTCACATTAACAAATCCTTCTCACAGGGTACCATCCAAATTCTTCAATTGTACCACTCCTACATTTGTTACTTGCTAGATTATATATGATCCCACTCAATGCATCTGTAATTTTCCTTAGTGCTTCAGGAATTTGTTGTCATAAAACATTAAATCTCTAATCTCGAACATCATTTGTTTGATTTTCATGTCGTGTCATGCTTTCTCTCTTGATTTATGTACTTCCTAGTGGAATTTGGCTATTGTGTGGTCCTTCTCTATTTATAGTAGCTCTTTCAATCTCTTCTCCACTGTGCCACATTCTGTCAGTTGCATGGCTACCACAATGTGAAGGATAGGCATCAAAATATTCATTGGCATTATTGTCTCCTACCTATACACTAACCTGAAAGGTGTATGTCTGATCAAATTCTTGCATGTGGTCCTATACACCCACAAGACCAATGGTATCCTGGAATCCCAAATTTTTATGTACATTGCATACCTTAGTGAGTGTTGTCTCCAGTATTTTGTTAAAAGCCTCCATTGTACCATTTGCTTGTGGATGGTAGGAAGTGTTCTTCTCACTATAAATTTGAAACTCCTATGTCGGTGATACAATGGTCTTGTTCATGGAATGAGTGCCTTGATCACTCATCAAGATCCTCAAACACCCAAACATGGTTAGTACATTTTAAAATAGGAAACACACAACTATCTCTATGCTGCAATCTTTGACAGGTGCAACTTCCACCCATCTGGTCTAGAAATTAGTAGCGGTGATTATGTATGGCACACCAGTCCTCATAGGTAGATTGATCGGGCCCACAAAATAAATTTCCCACTTATTGAATAGGTTTAGGGTGATATGGGGAACCAAGGGAATATTGTCTCTTCGGGAAGGCTTCCCCACTCACTGGCATACATCATAGGCCTTGTGGAATTCTTTGGCATCACCTTGTAGAGTAGGCCACCACATCCCTGCGTGCAATATCTTATGTGTCGTGGCCTTTCATGCATAGTGTCCTCCAACGACACCTACATGTTCCCCTCTAAGTATCATGGGTCGTTCATGTTTGAACACACATCTACGCAATATCCCATCCATGCCCATCTTGTATAAGAAAACTGCAATGAGATGGTAATGTCACTTTTACCACCAATTTATTTCTCTGTGTGACAGTATACCCTTCTGGTGTCATCCTTGTATTAAAAAATATTGCAATCTCTGCAAAATGATCATCTACCATATTCACAACAAAAAGGTGAACATTTGGCAGATTGTGTTCTAAATTCTGCTCATCCTCTCTTGTAGCCATTCGTGACAAATGATCAAGCCTTGCATTCAATTTTCCGGGTTTGACCACCACTTGAAATCATATTCCTAAAAATATAACAACCATATGCAAATCATCCCCCCCCCCACAACACAGTCTTGTTGACGAGGTACTTTAGTGAAAAATGGTCTATGTACAATTTGAACTTGTTACCCAACGGGTAATGTCTAAACTTTTGAAGTGCGTACACCATCACGAGTATGGTGTAGTTTTGCTCGGTTGTGGACAATGTCTTGGTGGAAAAAGATATGGGATGATATATTTCTCTCTCCCCATGCTATGTGAAAATCGCACCCAGTGAAATCGATGAAGCATCGACATGCACATGGACCTCCTTATTTCAATCTAAGAATACCAAAATCGATGCAGTCATGAGTTTCTCCTTTAAAGTGTCCAAAGCATGTTGACACTCATCCCACTGGAACCTAGTCTCTTTCTTCAAAAACCTCTCCATAGGGGAAATGATCTTGGATAAACTTCTGTTAATACCCTATATGCCCCATAATAGACTGTAGTTTCTTGACTAAGTAGGTGGCGGTAGATCCACTATAACTGCGATATTGGTTGTATCCACCAACGAGTTTTTTTTGCAGATTATATGCCACAAAAGAATGCCAAAAGTTGAATGTAATATATATATATATATATATATATATATATATATATATATATATATATATATATATATATATATATATATATATATATATATATATATATATATATATATATATATATTCAGTGACATATGCAGTTGTTAGCAGCAAAACCTTAATGTTCTTATTTAATAGACTAAACACAATCCACTCATCTAGGTATACATCGAAAAACTTATGGATGAATTCCTTGAAGGTCACAACCACTATGGACGATAAAATAGTTGGTGCATTCTTCAAGCCAAATGGCGTGAAAGTATACTGAAATCATCCCCATTATGTCATGAATGTGGTCTTATGTCAATCTTTCTTTGCAATATTTACCTAGTGATATATGGAAAATTCATCAGTAAATGAATAGGCCTCCTATCCACCCACATTCTACAAGATCTCATCAGTAAATGGAATAGGAAAGGCATTGTACACGCATGCATATTTTCACTTTCGGAGGTCTAAACAAACATTATTTCTCTTGTCTTCTTGCTCTAATATTTTTTCAAGTTCCCACTTAACATTGTATTTATATATCAAATTCAACTGATAAGGCCACTGGTTAGCATAGGGCTTCAATAGGATTCTCATCTCAACCCAATTCTCCTACAATTCCCTTCATTTCCTCAAATATGTTGGGGAAAAAATCTGGATATTTGCGCAACAAATCGAAAACCTTTTCTATATTTCATGATCCCAATAATCCCCTACGAATGCCATTTTAGGATTTTATTCAGTCTCAATACTCACCTTCTTGGTTTTTATTAGCTACGCATACTCAAATGGTTGCAATTCCGGTCCACTCACTAGATGCTCCCATTCGACTTCTAGAATCTATATATTCTTGGGATCGTCATCATCATCTCCCAGCTCTACCACATTATAAAATTCCATCAATTATTGTACCTTTTGTGAATGCTTGTGTGTAGGACACGATGGTACATGACTCAACATTGTTGGCTATCCTATGGTGAGTCTCTTCTACCACAGTTACTTCAAGGCCTTGTCTAGTGTTGGTTCCTCTGCTTCAAACTAAAGGTAGTGTTGAAAATTAGTTCCATCTCATTCCATTCCATTGTTCCTCTATGAAACTCCAACTCGATATACCAATTCATGGGGACATTGTCTAAAATATATACAAATTAGTGTACTCACTCTTATTGTGATACACGTGCTCTAGTCTAGGCTGCAACTCTCCACTTCAAATGGATCCTTAGGCACTTTGTGCCTAAGTACTTAACCCAACGGACTCCTAAATTGGTTCCAAACCTAATTCATAACAATCATCTACGCTATTGTCATCTCTCGATCTGACTCTTGTGCGTAATTCACCACCTAGTTGTATGCAACGCAACATCCAATGCGGGAATCCTCGCTTGCTCAAGTATCTAGTCTTTGAATTCCTACACAAAAATTGTTACTTATGATAATCCATCAAAGTGAGGCAAGCTATGCACTTATGTTCCTATCCAACACACTACCCTGGTGAGGTGCGTGCACCTTTGAGTGCTTACTTCATGCATTTTTCTCTGCTAGTTTTCCAGCTCCTCCTTTAATTCAGAAGTGCAAGATCCCACACTATGCCAACTTAGCACTCCATCAGCAATAGGATTCACATAATCTTCCCAGCAGGTTATCACATTGTATATATTATCCAACTCTTCCTGTCTTAACTCTCCCCTAACTAGCTCAATGTACTAGTCTCGTTCCCGCGGGTCCAAAGGTGTTATTACTCAAACTTCCCCTACCTCAAAGATCATTTGTCTCTTCTTCAGGTTAATAATTACCTTATTTTCAAAATCCAAATTAATCCCACAAAGAGAAGGGTATGGATTGGTGTCATCCACGATCTCTGTAATTCCAAAATCAATAGTGCTTCTATCTCCATTAATACCTATTGGCACACCCATCAATCTACTAATTAAGAAGATACGATGTTGATTGGCTAGCCTCAACTGAATAGGAGACCACATCAAATTTGGCCTCCCCATCATCTCCCGTGTGCTCTTTGGTAAAATATTCACATTAGATGCCAAGTCCAATATGATGTTATCCATTTCATAATCTCCTACTTATGCGCCAAACATGAACTCCTTGCTTGTTCTGTTCCTCTATACTACTTGGTTTAATATGTGCAGTGATGCTCACATAGTAGCTACCTTAGCTACCTCAGTCTGATTGGTGCACTACTCCACCATTCACATGAATTTATATAATGCTTGTTTATTCCTTACCAACTCAAGGCTCTGTGATAAATTATGAACCGGATATACCTTTGTCACAGACTCTCTATGCGTGATGTCATCATAGAAAATTGACATTGCAACCTCTCAAAGTATGTTTGGTATATCCCATTCCGTGGCAACCATCTCTCTTCAAGCTTTCTTGAAAGTCACCTTCTCTTTCATTGGATTAAACCTTGGAGGAGGTTTGGGTGCCTTTCTAACCCAATGCAGTTGTTGAGCCCTCGGTATAGTAGCATCAACTCCTGTCCTAACGCCTCCACATGTGACCACACCAACCTGTGGTTGGGCTGTACACGACTTGAACACTAAAATTTGTACATTCGACCCCTTCTTCTCCTGTCATTTAGTAGCTCAATAGAGAAATTTTGAGGTCTAAAATGGACCTCCAAAGGAATATTATAAAATAATAGTGGAAATAATAAAATACGATTACATTACCTAATCAAATTTTTGAGGGAAAAAAGAAAAAACTACTTTTCAACTCATATTTTCAACTTATCTCCCTATGATTTTACCAATTTTTGAGTGGGGGGAATTGTTGGATGCAGAATTTAATTTTTCATTCGAGTACCCATGTTGCATACTTTCGATGGACTCTACTACACGAAAAATGTGAAATGCATGAAAAAAATATGATTGCAATCACATTTTTTTTCATGTATTTCACATTTTTCGTGTTGTAGGTTCCATCGGAAGTATGTAACATGTGTAATCCTTGGATGAAAAATTAAATTTTGCATCCAACGAATGATTCTGCTCGAAATTTGAGTAAAATTGTAAGGACATAAGTTGAAAAAGTAGTTATTATTATTATTATTTTTAAATCTTTTTACCTTTTTACTCCAAAAATGGTGAATCATCCCCCATGGTTGACATCGTCATATTGAATCCTATTTGTTCTTATAAAGTTTATTTTTGTTGTAAAAAGTTATTTTGAGACCCATTTTTTACCTCAAAATTTATCTAATGGCGAGCAGTTGTTAGTCATATGGTCCAACACTCTACAATAGGTACACATGCAACAAATATTAGGGAAATCCCATGTAAATTGTCCTTGTTGTCCGCAATTATAACAAAAAACAGGTCCTCTACCTCTTGCAAATCCATCCCTTCCTTTCGATGGTCCTCATGGACCTCTAGATGACATCCCTTATCCTTGGTTAGGCTAATTGTATGGTCTTGTTTGGTTATACCCTAGTTGATTAAAACACTTCGTCGCAACTTTAGTTCCCTCGAGCCCTTGTACCCTGAATGAATCAAATGTTCGTTCGCACAACAGTTCTAATGTGTGACAATGGTGGATATCATGTCCCACTAATTTTCAAAAATCACAAAAGAGTGCATGCAGTCGCCTCATATTTATGCATCATTAGAAAATTCTATGGGTTGTAGCCCCACACTTAGAAAAATTCACACCACAATCCTCTACCCTATGCAAGCACATTAGTTGTTTCTATCGCCATATAGTCTGTGAGCAGTTTACACTTGTTCATGTGGTGGCCTTCTGTCCTGCAAATGGTGCACAACACCTCCTCTCGCTTCTCTTTTCCCTTAGTCATATCCTACAATTGAAGGTTCAACGCATCCAACTGAGATAACACTTATGCCATACCATTATTTTATCCATTCCCTGCTATAGAGGCTTCCAAAATCAACGCAAGCTCCAATGCTTATGATTGCGAGTTAATTAGTTATTGCGTTAAGGGTATCCTAATATGAAATAATAGTCCAGCAATGGACCACTCTTTATGTTGCATGTTCAGTATCTTTAATGTCAACCTATCTTTCAAGATCTTGAACCTTTGGTTGAAATCCCATACCGATTCATTTGAGCTTTGTTTAATCTCCTTCAACTCGGTAATACATCGAGACTCATATTTCAACTTTTGAAACTCCCCGACCATAAATTTCTTAATGTCATTCAACGACCTATTTTGTCTAGTTGGAGTCGCACTCTTGAATTTCATATACCATGTCAATTCGTGGTCTCTAAAGGTAGCTTCCAACTACGCAATATTTGTTGCCTCATCCTAAACCTGCTTTGTTGTGCATACAATCTCACAAACAAATAAATGTTGTTTTCTATCTTTGTTCCTAGCACCATGGAACATAACAATCCTCAATTCTACACCTTCCATCATGTTATGTGCAATGCTCCCTGACGAAGTACTTATAGACGCACATGTTTCACCATTAAATATTTTTTCGCTGGCTTGCACACCTGATTGATTTTAAGCACCTTGCAACACTCCTCCCACTGTCTAACGAATTCCACTACTGCTAGTCCCTCAACCACTTTGACTATAATTTACTTTTGCAGTATTCATCACAGTGTGTTGGAACTTACCTCTATATTTGTAGAAGCGTGTGGGGTTGTGGGTTCAACACCAGGCATGGCCTAAATTTCTTTTCCAGGGTTTCATAAACTCCATGATGCACGGACTATTTTTTTGGTATTCTTCCTCCTCCAACTCAATATGTGTTATACCAAACTATGTTCCATCATATCTTCGATCACTTACGTTATTCTTTGTCCTGTAGTGACCTTTTATCGCCCCTCTCCCTGGGCTTCTCCTTACGAAAGGAATTGACACTAACCAAACTCCTCCTGCGTCACTCTGTCAAAAACTTTGTCCACTCCTCAATGTACCACCCTCCATGTCCTCCATCTCCATCCTGCCTCTTCACATTTACATCCACAGTCTCGTACTTGTCTTTGCCCTCCATCACAATTTTATCACTATTTCTCCACTTTCTGTTCCTTTAGACTACCCCTTGGTTCTCCCCAATTTTCCCCTTAGCACGCGAACAGTTTAGCCACTCATGGTATTCGACTCCAAGGGAAGAGTTTTGTGGTCACACAACAACATCTTAATGTACAAGGGTAGTGACAATATGAATATTCCTTGTGGACCCTTCAGGAATATCCTTTACGTTTCAGTATGTGACATTGTTGCTTTTGTTGTGAATTCGACAATATAACCTTCCAACACGTTCTCAAACTAAAAATCCATAGCATGTGAGAACTTATTACTTACCACTTGCAACTAACACACCTCCTTTAGACTCCACTGTCATGGTCCATCATGGTGATAAGTTGGATTATTATCTTTTAGCCGTTGAATCCACTTTGTTAAAATATTTGGAAACTTCATGGAATTCAGTAAACACTAACATTTGTAGCCAATATTTAGTGCTAAGCCTCCGATATCGGATCTCTTTAGCCACAAAATTGTGCTATTTTTTCTTAAACCATGTAATGATTTCCTATTTTTTTAGATTCCACGGTTTCCACATCTTTATCACAGAACACTCCCATGATGTAACGATCTCAGTCCCAGAAATAGAACCATTTTTTGATGCAGAGTTGTGACAAATTCGAGTTTAGCACGCATTTTCGGCCAACAAACCCACTCAACATCGACCCTTTCGACATCAACCACAAAGTAGATGATGGCTCACTCGAGGTTCCATGGGGGACTGTTGGAATCAATATTTCCATAATCGAATGAGATTGTTGGGTTTCTGTAACACTATGGGCTCAACTTACCATGCATAGGTTAGACACTTAACTAATAGACATATGACAACCATTCTAGGTTTATGTATCGCGCGGGATCTCACAGGGCGTTATTTTAACTATTTTACTTACTATTCACTATCCACAATGTCATTATAGCAAGAGTGTCTCATTCATGAAAACACCCTGTGTTATGCAGACGTTTAATGAGTAATAAAATAACAACATTAAACCATGTAAGAAACAAGAAATAAACCATAGACACATTGACAATAAGATAAATCATCCAATGAGAAATACAAGTCGAGGCAATCCATTAGTCTTTCATTACTTCAAAATGAGGAAACATGCACAATGCACTACAATAGACAATCATTTGAATCTTGCTCACCAACCTTACCATAACCAAGGATAACACATTACATCAGTCCTTGTAGGACAAAAACAATGTCAACTCTAAAACATGCCATCTTAGCTACACATATGTTGCACAACAACTACAAATATACAAAACAACTAAAATAGTTTGTTGTAATCAACTAATAATGGCTTGACAAAAGGCACAACATCAACGACTCTTCGTTCTTCTAGCCAACCCCCGAACTGAGATCAATTAGTCTTCTTATTAGTCTTCAACATCTTCTCGGTCATCCTCATCCTGATTCTCCTCTATTTCGACTATTATCCATGTCGACTAACGGTTTAGATATTCTCTAACAACTCTCTTCCAGTTGTCCCGTGTTATTCAATCGTCGAATGGTGCTTGATATAATTACCTGCTTATAGTTTGTTTGCCACTCTGTCGACCTCTCTCCTTTGCAAATATCTTTTGATTCCTTCACTATGGTGACCTTCCTCATCTTTGCCAACCGTCCCAAAATTATAACTTTCAAGATATACTCACATGCGTCCTTATCTACTTGATGTTGTGATATTCCACACATAGTGCCTTCTTGCACCACATATCCCTTTCCTATGATAGCTTCTCTATTGTGGACTATATGCTCTTCTCCCACACTAATCTCCTTTGCACAGTCTCCTGCACTATTACAAAAAAAAATAAAAAAAAATTGGCCTTCAACAGTAGATTTTGTTGAGGAACAATAGGTCACTATGGCACAGAACAAAGGCTCAATGGAGTGATATAGAGGTAAAAAGAGAGAAAAATCAACTAGGGCAAGTTTGAGAGTGTATCACTTCCTTGAGGCCCTAGAGGGCGTTATAGCGTTGCACTAGTGCTCACGAGGTTGCTATGAAATCCTTACAAGAAAAAAATTTGAGAGATAGACTCAAAAGGAGGATTTTCCTAGGAGTGTAGCACTAGGCCAAGGGAAAAAGGGGATCTATATTGAGAAAAGGATTATTGAAGTTCTACATAGAATCCGAGAGGAAGAAAATAGATTTGAAATACCAAGGTTGAGATAGTGGCACTAGGATGATGGCCAAAAGGGCACTACAGTGCTAGGTTGAGGCTCAACATATCAATATAGCATGGGACAATTGCTCAGTGGAGAGCTACATTTCCTTAGAACACCCAAAACTCTCAAAGAAAATCAAATTTGAACCTAACCTCAAAGTTATATTAGTAAGTTGACGAGATGAAGAATACCTTTGTGATGTTGGATTGGCCATTAGGTTTAGATCAAGCCAATAAGCTTTCTTCCACTATCTCAAGTCATCAAAAGGTTGATCGCAACTTAAAATTTCTAGCTAGGGTTTGCAAGACAAGTTCTAAGCTTATTTGACTAGGTGGGCTCCTCAATTCCTCTAGGCTCAAGGCACTATAATAAATTGAGGAAGTTTGTTGTAGGAGCTACAATAGTGCCAAAAGGAAATAGGTTGATATCTATGATAATAATAACAATCGGAAGTGAAAAAATTACTATATGTAAACAAAAGCAAGAGCACAAAGTTAGGAGTTACACTTACTTGTATGTATGCATATGCTAATACTTATTGGCACATGATCTCTTGTACCAATAAATCTCCTTGAAACCCTAGTGGTTCGCTGAAAAAATCCAATGGGAAATAGACCAAAAGCACTAGCATGCTAAAAAAATTGTGGCTATGGGACACAATTAAATAGATTGATAACTCTACTTTTAGTAACAATTAGAAGTGAAAAAAATATTGTGATGTATACATATGTATTAAGGGCATAAATTGTCATTGAACATGATGCCATTACACCCAAAATTTAGATGGAGAGATGTATACTACGGGCCCAACATTCAGAACAATGTCAAACTGCATATAAATTAGCAAGGATAGAATAATTGGTCAAAATTCACAATGGGTTGAAAAAGTGAAAATTGTATACAAAAAACATCTTTCAATTAAAGGCCATAAAGACCATACATGAGATTGCCCCATATGCATAAATACCCTATTGGGTATGTTAATATACAATAACACTTCACAACCACAATTTTCAACTTGTAGTTCCATTCATCTATTAAATGAAATATGATCTACAAGTACAAGCTAAGTATACTTGTAAAGGAAACCTTATAAAGCACATGTTGATAACAAGTATAGATTAGGGTTCTTATACAATAATAATAGAAACCCTAATTTTGTTAATTACTCTTCACTTATTCTCAAACCAAACATATAACTAATATATTACTTGTTTACCAAAATAACATTCAAGCATGTCTTTCAATAGATTATAGACTTATTCAACTAGTTTACAAATAAAAACTGTGAATGGTTATTTTCCATATCCATTTATGCATGTGCTGCATAACCCAACCGTAAGTCACTAAAAGCATTTCAAAGCTATATATATCACAAGACATATTATTTCATGCATTTAACCCCAAATAAACATGTATATATTTCCCTTAACCCAAAATTAATTCTATATTGGCATTGTTGTTTATGCATGTTATCACATTTTCTAGTTTCAAAACATATAAGTGGGATGGAATTGTCTACCCTGGAAATTAAAACATATGACAAGGGATCATGCAGAAGACATACCAAAGACATTGTGGGGTCAATCCCTTCCTGGACAAATAGATGGGATCGTTCTCTCCTTGGACAGGTCTACTCCTCTACACACTCTCCTTACCGGCAAGTGGAATTGATCCAATGCAAATGTCAATGGGTTCCTCCTTTGCACACTCTATACTAATAGGTGGGGTCAATAAAATGCAAATTTCATGGGTTTTATCCCCTACACACTCTCCTTTTACTCGTAGGTGGGGTCGATCAACAAAAAGATCAAGTAGTTTGGGAGTGGGTTTATTTCGTCAGCATTTTGATGGAATATTTTTTATATTTGATTTTTTTTAACTTTTTATTTGTTATTTGTTTGTAATATATTTTATATTTATTTTTATATAAAATATGTGTTATATAGTTGTATATATCCCTCTTAACCCTTAAACCCTTCAAACCCCTTGAACATTAAAGCCCCTAACCCCTCACCCTATATCAATTAGCAAATGATTAATATGGGTTAGGAGGTTATAAGTTGGAGGGTTAAAAGTGAAATCAAGGTTAATGACTTCTAACCAACCAATCATACATACAAAATGGCATAAAACTAACCACGCATAATTAGCCCATATAAAAATTACTTTAAAGAGAATAAATCATAGAAAATAAATAATCACATAGCTCTTATATTTCAATAATTTAATACCATCAATCTTTTTCTTCATTCAACTCCATGACTATATCATCTGGTTCATAACCAACGTTGAAAGAATTGGCCATAGCAACATCAACATTAGTGTAATTTTCAATAATTTCATTGTCAATATTATCATCGAGAACATTGTCATCTACATCTACGTCAACTTCTTCAACTTATTCATCTAACACACCTACATACTTTGCATCATCTTCTTCAACTATATTATTAGATCATATCTAACAACATGTGACGAACCCACTTTACCTATAACCTCTAACAAATACACTTACTCACATTGGCTTGAAAGAACATAAGGCACTATACATATAGGCTAAATCGCTCTATGCACAAAAGGTTAAAAATTACCTTGTAAAACAACGAGATCAAACAATTAAAACTGGCCTTGTTAAGATGCACGCCAGCTTGAGGGAAATGCATGTCCAATGGTGAAATTGGTATTAGGAATATACATGCTTATGAAGCATCCATTCCTTAAGATAAATTATGCACACCCATGGTGAAAAATACACACCCTAAAGGGGGAAAACACATGATGAAAAATGCACGTCCTATGAAGATAGTTGCATCCCTTGTGTTGGTAATTGGACGGTGACCTTGTGAAATTGTATGAAAACAAGGTATTGACAAAAATGTGTGCCTTAAGTTGAAAATACATTTTAAGTGCATGGAATTGCATGTTTCACATAGTAAAGAAGAATGCACACTCTGTTAATAAGAAATGCACTCCCTTGACATGCTTTGCAACCCTATGATGGCCTAGACCCTAAATAGTTCTTCCTTAGCCCATATGAATGGTTTTCATAGGAAGATGAGTGAAAATGTATATTGATCCATTCTATATGGTTGATGCTAGTATGACGTATCTTATAATAACTTTGAACCCAGGTTTGACAAGTTTGGAAACATAGTTAGGTAGTTAATCTTGTATATTGAGTTGTTGCAACTTTTGGGAATGACAATACTTGAAACCAAAATTTAGGGTTATATGGCTATACTTGGTTTTTATTGTTAAACCTTAATGAAAATGATTGAAGACTACTTTACAATCTTCTTTAATGATGAATATAAAGGTAGATTGTATTCCTTTGATAGGTGTAATTCATTTGTTTACAAGTATGCCCCAATGATGGATTCTATAGCTACCTATTATGGAAATAATGATTAAAATCAAAAGAGAGCCCAAGTCTTACAAAGCTGAAAGTTTGATAGTGAAATGAAAACATGTCAAGAGCTTTAAAAAAGCAAGCATAGGGAAAAGTAACCATACCCAAATCTCAAATCTTAGAAACTAAAAGTACTTGTAAGTTTCCCAAACCTATGATTGATTTCAAATGCATGCAAGATATCTTGCTTAGCCATGTAATTTGTTGGGTTTTGTGTTTGTATTACAACTGACAACTTTTGTTATTTTGCTTTCAAAATTATCTTCAGGGCAATCAACAAGAAGGCTTGAAGCCATTACATAATATACACATTATGAGCTCAAACATGTCTTTGCAAGAAATGAAAATGGGTGGGGAGAAGAAGAACATTCCTCCCAACCACTCAAGCTACACCCAATTGGCACATACATGCATTCACAATTGACACCAATTTTCAAATTCAAATTACAATCCTTGACATTAGCTTTGATGCACAAGAAGAGGGTTTTTGTTTGCAAATGTCAATATAAGTTTATACATAGGTGTAAAATCAGAAATTATACCTTTTAAAATCCAAACCACTCAATTTGGGTCAAAATATGGACTAGGGCATACAAAGACAGTTTTGCCTTCAAATTACACGAAATCTCAAATCTAGGTGCATGAAAACCACCTCTTATGTTCTTCAATTGCACTTTAAATGATATAGATAAATTTACCATATATCCAAGTTCATTTTACCACTTATAACACATTTTTTTGGAGCTACAAGGAAGTTGGGGCGTGCATTTTAATTTAGTCATTAGTGCAGTATTGACCTTCCAAATTACAAGGCAAACTTCGCCTCTTTTACACAATAGCCCTTCTTAAAATTGCAATTGCAAAATTAACAACGTTAATAGGTATACTATGATCAACCACAACCCCAACAACTTTCACAACTAAAATCTAAGGCATAATACAACCTCGGTTTACTTTTTACACACAAGGATGTATTTTTAAGATTTACTAGGCATCTCTTGCCTATTTTTACAGAACATGGCCCTTAATCACTGACAGTGCAAGATTAAGTACATAAAATTATCTCAAATCATTTAACAAATCATTTACAATTTGAAACATTCAAATAGAATGAGTTTTGAGACTTGTTAATGCATTTTAGTGTAGCCTGGCATGCCCTTTGGTTTTACAAGGCAATTTTTAGTCTTTATGCACAACATGTAGTTTTAGTAATTCTAATGATATGGTTGATTTGATCTGTATCATCAAGACTCCTCTTTAGTAACTTGTCCATTGGATGAGTTTACTGTGATATTCAAAAAGAAAGATTAAAAGGCATACAACTTTCCATATGTTACACTTTAGCGAGCATAATTAAGCCACAAGGCGCCAACCCACCCATGAGATGAAGAGTTTGCCAACGTCGCAATGACACATGGGTGCCACATGTCCCTAACACTTTGTTGAATTAGAGTTAGGCTTCTAATGATGATCATACATTTTAGAACTCCAACAAAGATCAAGACACCAAGGATAAATAATAACAAAATTTTGATAATTATTTAGTAACTTTCGACGATGCACTTGGTTTTATGCATAATGAAACTACCTATCAAATTTATACACCATATATAGTAGTGATAGGTTGTTACTTTTAGGTTGCAAGATCTAGAAGAACATTGCCAAAAACCAAGATATAAATAATTTCTAATTGAATGGACTTTGAAAGATACCACCATAAGGGGATGAATGATTTTCTCTTTTAAAGACTATGTAATGAACTTAAGGGGAATGTTGACATATATAGCATCAACTTATTACCCGTTGGTTCCTTTATTAATTTAAGAATAGCATGCACTATTGTATAATTTTTTAAGTAATCAACTTATGATTTGTTATGCTTATCCATAATCCCTTGAATGTGTATTTATGCACAACATCATTCCTTGTATAAGATATTGCAATACATATATGAAGATAAGATTTATTAGCTTACAATATTTTTTAAATATCATCTTAATCCCTTAGACACAACATCATTCCTTGTATAAGATATTGCAATACATATATGAAGATAAGATTTATTAGCTTACAACACTTTTTAAATATTATCTTTTTTAGAGTTTACAAATCAATTTGATCCAAGTCTTCTCGTCATTTTCCTTCAAAAATAAATGTAGATTTAGTTTAAAACTTCATAAATATGCTTGTACAAATGGTTCAAAAAATAGCAAAATGCAACAAATCTAGTTATAAATATTATTATTAATCATTTGAATATATCTCCACCTTCAACATAATCAAGTCTGCAACTCACACAGTTAGTATTCATTCTTAAAACATTGAATGCATCTAAAAGTCCCCAAGACATGAAATAAGAAAATTCAAATAAGCTTCCCACAAACCCAGCCATCAAATACAAGAGTTCAACTTGTCTTTGCCTAAGAAGCACAATGCTTTATCCATATCCTGAATAATTTTATTAAAAATTCTACCCTTTAAGAGTCTTATCGTTAGAACCAAGGCCATACACAATAATCACCTACCGATATGGGGTTCCAGCAAAACTAAAAACCAAGTCTGGTTATTTATGGGTTCCTCTATATGCTCATGGACTTTTTGCTATCCAGTATCTTCTATCCAAAGCCTACTTTAGATATAAAGAGTGGAAAAAATTCCAATAATTTAAGTAGGAGAGCAAATAGAAAGTGAATGTGAAGAAGACACATTGAATACAATAACAATAAATAGCAAATATTTTAATAATAGAAGGATCACCTTGCCTGTGAAAAAATTGCAATAATATAAGTACAGAGCAAATGGAAAGTAAATGTGAATTTGAAGACAAAGTAATGAAAATAACCATAATAGTAATATTTTAATAATAGGAGGATCACCTTGCCTTATCTCAGCTCTCAATTTGTCTTCGAGCTTTAGACAAATGGAAAGTAAATGTGAATCTGAAGACAAAGTAATGACAATAACCATAATAGTAATATTTTAATAATAGGAGGATCACCTTGCCTTATCTCAGCTCTCAATTTGTCTTCGAGCTTTAGAAACTGCAATACGGTGTAAACTGGGTTAAATATGATGGATAACATCTAGTACTTTGACTTTGATGAAATAATAATAGGCGGATCACCTTGCCTTATATCGGCTCTCAATTTATCCTCAAGCTATAGAAACTACAACAGGGTGTAAACTGGGGCTTTATAATTTTATGGGAATATAATATATGAAAAAAGAGGGTATGTTTTGACATTGCGAGAAAATGATCTGAAAAAGGTCAGATGTTTCAAAATAACTCTACTATTTTGTGCCCTTTAAAATAGCTCCTTTGATATTCAACAGAGTATCCAAAATGCCCTCGTTTGCAAAGAGAGCCGGCCAAATCAAAATGGAAGTCCATACATGCCAGAATTGAAGACTTCCTAACATTTTCCATATATGGTATTATTAAAAAATTACCATAATAGTAATATTTTAATAATAGGAGGATCACCTTGCCTTATCTCAGCTCTCAATTTGTCTTCGAGCTTTAGAAACTGCAATACGGTGTAAACTGGGTTAAATATGATGGATAACATCTAGTACTTTGACTTTGATGAAATAATAACAGGCGGATCACCTTGCCTTATATCGGCTCTCAATTTATCCTCAAGCTATAGAAACTACAACAGGGTGTAAACTGGGGCTTTATAATTTTATGGGAATATAATATATGAAAAAAGAGGGTATGTTTTGACATTGCGAGAAAATGATCTGAAAAAGGTCAGATGTTTCAAAATAACTCTACAACAGGGTGCAAAGAGAGCCGGCCAAATCAAAATGGAAGTCCATACATGCCAGAATTGAAGACTTCCTAACATTTTCCCCTATTCAAATATTTGCAAATATTTGAATACATGGAAACTGGATTGTTGCAAAACGTCTGGACTTTTGCACCTGCAAAGTGGTGTTGAAAAGCTTATCTTGGCAAACTGGGAAGGGCTGGAGTGTAAGTCTGACTACTCAACAAAAGTCCAGTAAAAACATGCAACATAAATCGTTTAAAATGAGTGTTTTTCTTTACTTCTTGGCATTAATATTTGAGGGCAGCAAGTTTTCCCATCCGTTGGCGAGTTGGACTTGTCGAGTAGTGAATAACCGGTGAGTTATTTGTGGGTGGGGATCTGACACAGGAGTACTTGAGAGTTCTGACCTACTGCTCACAAATTTGAATTACCGTAGAGAGTCGGACTCAGTAACAACTTAACTTAGCTCGGCGACAAAGATGAGTATAGTGGGAGTATTTGAACAACTTGACAAGTTTTTCAACTATGCTGCAAATCCTCTGATACAACAGAAACTAGAGGGAAAAACTGATTGAACGTGTGAAAAGTTTATTTATTTATTTTCTCCTTTTAGTTAAAAAGCCGAGTCCCAATTAAATGCTTGCCAGGTTTAGAAAACTTACTGAGTTCTCAGCGAATTCACCGAGTCTTCGATACTAGCCACCTCTCAACTTTGATTGGCAAGTTTGGCCCAGTAAGATGGGAAGGGGGCAAACCCAGGTGATTCACTGCAACTCAACAGGACTTGACACGCCCAGTAAAGTTTAAAATACAGTCATTAAATTGCATAGTGTTACAGTTCCTTGTGTAGATGAAGGGAATGAATGTCCCAAGGTTGAGCAACTTCGTCACTTATCTATTCACTACCCTGCAATCATGCAAGATCTATTTACACAACTTACAATTAACTCTCATGTGTCGACAATCGCTTATCAGTAAAATCTTTGTCCACGATCGCTCATGTATAAATATACTTTCGATGCCCAGATTTAATTTCTTACATAATCATAACGACCTTTTAGTCAACAATAAACCAATAGTCAGAATCGCAGAGCCGTCTCGTTTTATCAGCTCGGACATTTGTGCCCATTGTCTTCTCTTTGTAAACACAAATGCATGCATCGATTAAGCATGCATGCAATAAATGCACCGTGTTAACAGTTTAAAACCAAAATAAAAGAGCAAGATTAGATGCACTTCTCAAAAAAAAAATCTGGATATCATCGGAAAGGTTATAGTTTAAAAATATCAGTAGTATCATTTTTCACTTTCTCATATATGACACTGCAATATTAATAAGATGGTACCTTTCCCAAAGTGACGAAGGGAGCTCTGCTAATCATCACAAACATTGATACACACTTTCCTTCCGAATTCCAGTTCACAAAATTGCCAGTTTGGCAGTTCCTAGCTTGAAAAATCCAAATTTATGGTCAGCAAAATCTCTTTATATGCCTTTAGCTGGCATAGACCGTGGCACGAGATGACTCAGTAATCTACCACTAAAAGAATGATCATAACACCTTGAAACCTAATGAATCTCGATCCACAGTAAAATTTCAAACCTTATACAATGCAAGAATGTAATGCAATTACAAATAACTGGATGTGGGATTTCAACCTTTATACAAGAGAAGAAGGTAATGCAACTGCACATTACCCAAACAAATTCCACGAATATGATTGGAAGCAATTTAACAAAGCTCAAGTCACCCGTTAGCAAGTAACCAAAATGTTACAAGGGATGACAGCCCAATCAACACCCAACTCATAAAAGCCATTGCAGCTGAAATTTGAAATCTGTGGCAATGTGTTTGAGCACAAAATTTCAAATCATTATCAAATAGAACAGTTACTCCTGCTGTAGAGCAGGCTGCCGCAAGAGAGAGTGTAGCTGTAACCCAGTCTCCCACCACAAACAAGCTGACTAAAACAGGATTACGTAAGCCTCTCTTTATTAACAATGCATACGCATCAAGAGCTGCTAATCCAAAACTCCATAAAAATTGTAAACCCATTGCTGCGACCAAATAACTGTAGAGACAAGATACAATATTGAGATGTATACATTTTAATGCTCCATTACTAAAGAATACACCAAACTATGAGATCTGGCATAAGAATGTCACGTAATCCCACCGTCATGAAAGTATACCTTACAAAAAAAGGAAAATACTATAAGGTCAAGTTGCAACAATGGCAATTAGAAGAAATGAAGAAACATGCAACCGACTTGTAGAGTTTGGTAAAGAAATTCCTCAATGCTAACCTTTCCTGAAGTGTTTGTTGCAACAACATAGAAGATTACAATGAGGTGAGGTGAAACTACAACGATGGCAATTGGAATAAATTGAAAATTATAAGATCCAGAAAATTAAACAGATACAATTTAATCTTTTCTGATTGTTACCAAGACCACAAAAAGGAAGGTGGATGGATAATCTCAACAGTATTTCAAACTTCTAGAAGCATCCATCAATGAAATGTTTCATTTTGAACGCCTAGTGATACAATGTTGATTATTTGTTCGTTCTTTTATTTGTGACTGCTCCAATCATCAATGCATCCAAAAATTATATTCTACCAGAAACCATACTTCAATTCTCAATAACTATCACATTGGTGCCACAAAATATTTTGGGCACACATGGTTATTCGAGGAAATGCATGCCAAAAATATTGAATTCCTAAAATAACGAAGGCCTTATTTGCCAAAAAGAGTCCCCCGGCAGTATCCATGGCACACACAACCCAAAGAGTACGCCGGCAGTATCCATGGCCCGCACGACCAAAATGAGGATATCAAATTTAAGACGCACAGCAAGCAAACATAAACAAAAAGATACAGGTTCTATGCCGCACATGTTTTACTCACTTTTTCCTGTCAATTTTAACTACGACTGCCTACCAGCCTCCTCTTTACAAATAAAGCTCACCCTCCAATATAAAATCAATAATCATATAACAAACTCAGTAATGGTCTAATTTCAAGTTTTGTAATTTAAAAAATTATTAAATTTTGCTATATGACTGCGTGGGTAGATTTTGTAAAATCAAAATACCACATCAAACCCAATATGATCTTGCTCCCACTTCTCCAATGGTGCTTCCAGTAACTACGCAAATTTCAAAGTGAAAATTATTTATCCAACACCAAGCATCCTCCACCCAGGGGGCCACATCCCCATACTAAACTGACAATTAAGCACCATTTTCATTGATGTCAACTTAAGTTACACAACTTCAAAACAAGAACAGTTTTTGAAATGGGACCATGAACCCCGAAGGTTTAGGAAACAGCTTAGTATGGGGGAGATTAAGCACCATTTTCATTGATGTCAACTTAAGTTACACAACTTCAAAACAAGAACAGTTTTTGAAATGGGACCATGAACCCCGAAGGTTTAGGAAACAGCTTAGTATGGGGGAGATGTATAGGGGTTAGGCATAGTTTAGGAAACAGCTTAGTATGGGGGAGATGTATAGGGGTTAGGCATAATGTAAGAAAGATGGGATGTAAAAGTACAGGGGAGATGTGGCTGTATAAAATAATGATTTCATAATCATATTTAAAGTACTTAAAAACTTAATACTTACAATAAGCTTACAATATAACAAGATTCATAACCATGTATATTCTCCCCCATTTTACCATAGATATTATTAACTTGTAAAGAGGCTTTGTTATAATATCATAGGTCAATATGATGGCTTATCAATACCACATGTCGAAAAACCACAAGTTATTTCAAAATCAAAATATTTTATTTTAATTTTATTTAATAACATTTTTTAATTTAAATCTAAAGACAAACCGGTATGGGACAGCATTTTGACTCTATCAAAATAACATATAAAATTAATAATAATAATAATAATAATTTAAAAAATATAATAAAATTAATTATATATATATATATATATATATATATATATATATATATTAAATTTATGTTTTTTATTTTATTTATTTTTGGATTTTATGTAATCAGGTCTTGCCAAAATGTTTTATTGATATTTATAATTATTATATCAATAAAACATTTTGACAATATCTAATTACATAAAAACCAAAAATAAATAAAATAAAAAACATAAATTTAATATATATATATATATATATATATATATATATATATATAGTAAGAAAACCAGCGTACTCGCGCTGAGAGGGATCAAATCTCTTGAGATGCAAACTTCTTTTAAAGTGAAAAGAGATTTGATCCCAAGATAGATCTTATATTAGCTCCCATACATGATTAGCTATTACATCATGCAAAATCCCAAATCAGTCTTATAAATAAAACTATATGTGCAAAAATATAATATGAGCTACACTTGGCTCTCAAATTCACTAGACTATTCATCTAACACAAGAATGGTAGCCCCAAGGGTTAGCTCAAGTGGTAGTGAGCCAATATGTGGTCCTTTCCGTTGAGGGAGGTCACGGGTTCGATCCGTGAGTCTTTGGGGTCAGGCACCGCTTATTGCGCCGAATGGTTTACCGCACGTACCATCCAGAAATTGTGGGGAAGTATGCCCGGGTTTCTCGTGAACTTTGTTCGTGGACCAAAAAAAAAAAAAAAAAACGGTTGAACAAAACTCGTGTTAAATGAGAGCTTCTGGAATAATGTGTAAGATTAGTGATGTGTCCAAAAGCTCTCATCATTATATTACTAACTGTGAAAATCTACACACCAAAAGACTCATGTTCAACACTACATGGTGGAATGGAAGATGACTTAATAATAATTCTATTAATGAATTTCCCAACTCAAGGGATGCAAAGGAAAGAGTACAAGGTCCTATATTTTAGGAATGCTGAAAGGTTGAAAAGTTGTTCAAGTACACTGACAACTTTAAAAAATCCCTAATTTCTATCATCTCTATCATCTCCGTGTGAGGTGCAAGGGCTTGGATTCTATCACCAAATGTCCGTAAATGGGGGGTCCCACTTTCACTTTTAATGTTAAAATTGAAGCTAATGAAACAGGTTTAAGAATTTGTTAGCACCCAGATTAGATTTCAAAAGCCAATCACACACTTTCACTTTTAATGTTAAAATTGAAGTTAATAAAACAGGTTTAAGAATTTGTTAGCACCCAGATTAGATTTCAAAGTCCAATCACAGTGCCTATCTTTGTTTGTTCGGGGATATATTACAGGATAGACTGGTTGGTCAGTTCATCAATGCAATATCAAATGGTTTGTTGAGTGCCTAAGTTTGCACATGGTTGCATGCTTTTGTTAAGGGATAGATGGTTGGACAGGTTCTTGAACAGGTTACTCATATCATATAGGTACTTTCATCGGTACAGGTGGGCAAGTGATTCAGTAGCAGTAGGTGCCCCCTTCTTGTGGGCTCAGTGTGGTATTTAGAGCAGGTATGGGAGGTCGAAGACCCCAAAGGGTATGATTAGGTTGGCTTTTGCATACTATATTTTTTCAGATTTGATCATAGATTCGGATAACCTCTGGGAAGATGTGCATGGAGTTTGAATTTCAAGCAAATTTGAGAAATGGCTATCTTTAGTAGCTGTTATTTTTATCAATTTCTAAGAGTAGTTTCATTGATAGGATGATTACATATTTGAGGACCCGGTGGAGATGTTTGTCTGTGGTTTGAGTTTCAGCTGATTCCAAGGTGGTGCTATTTTTAAAAAGGTTACCAGACTTTTGGATACACAGGATGGCGTGCATTGCCAGTGTCAGATTTCATGCCATTCTGAACACGTTGGGGATCAGTTGCCCTTTGGCATAGTCAGGAGGGTCTTTTCATGTGACATTAGCTCAGGAGGGTTTGGTCTAGAGGAGCTTACATTGTCATTTTTCATTTTTTTCCTAAAATTAGACTAGCTTATTATACTATTTTTGTGTTCACCTAAGTTAAGTTGCCAGGAAATGCGGGTACGGGTACAAGTATGAGTACTGGGACACGTACGTCACTTTTTGAAACAAGGTGCGTGGGTTCGTCAAGGGTATATACTATGTTATAGTTTATATATATTATATATTATATAAAAAAAATTGCTAAAATTAGCATAGCTTATTATACTATTTTTGTGTTCACCTAAGTTAAGTTGCCAGGGAACACGGGTTCGGGTATGGGTATGGGTATGTCACTTTTTGAAAAAGGGTGTGTGGGTTCGTCAAGGGTATATACTATATTATAGTTTATTTATATTATATATTATATAAATTATAATATATATGAAATTTGAATATGAAATTCAAATTATGAATTTTCAATTTTGAAATCTACCAATTTACAACAAGAAAAATAGAACATTGAACATTCACATTAAAAAGTTTGAATTTAATATCAAGCAGAAAGATATGAATCATGATAATAGAGATATATTATATATCCAGGACTCCATTGTCATATTACATTCAAAATTTGCCTCAAGGTATTTCTACACATGAAATAGAAAATTCCAAAAAAAAAGTGAAACTGAACAATGAACAAATCTCAAGATAAATGATTGGGCTTCCTCAAGCCATGTCATTACTCATCAACATCCATGTCATCATGATCAATATCACTAAGCTCATCAATCAGTAGGCTCTCTAGGGAGGGATCACTCTCATCTGGAGGCTCCTGCTCATCCATAGCAACTGGAGGTAGCTTAATAAGGCACAAAAACAGAACTTTGTGGCTGACTAAGTAAGTGTACCCTTCGTGTACCCATTTTCAAAGAACCACGCACCCTTTTACGGGGTACGCACAAAGAAAGAACCCATTTTTAAATTTCTAAGTATCGGGTTCTCCATACACAAACTGAGTTCGGAATGGTGTGTTTGAGAAGACTCCGAACCCGTTTTCGGAACTTGGGTGCATGAATCAGGTACGGGTACACAAACCCCATCCCTAGGTTCTCGTACCCCTGATTCACAAGTGTTCACTTATTCCATAATTTCAAGCTTCATTTTAGGGGATCTCTTCTTAGGAAATTCATAGAGTCTAGCTCCACTAACTTTGGTTTACTTAAGTCCTTGGAAATTAGACTTGGACAATGGAGGCTTCCTTTGTTTGAAGAAAAGATGTTTTGACTTTTGCAACGACTACTTTTTCTCCACACAATGGTCCAATGATCCATTTGACTCTCGAATGGCTAACTTTGACCCCCAACGTTCCTCTTGAATTGAATTTAACGGCTAGCAAGAGGGTTGATTTTGTTGAGAAATCAAGGGGTGGCTAGATTAGGGTGATTTCTATTACTTTGATAACTTCTTGTGATGTTCTTTAACTTAACTTGATGTGCTTGTAATTAATTTATTTGTTCACTTGATTATTATTGTGTTCTTATCATCAAACAACTACCAAACTATGAAGATCAATGAGACAAGAGGACACAAAATGTAGGTTGCTAGCCAAGGCCAATACCTCTCCTCTTGAGAGGAAAACCCATAAGAACTCTTCTCTTCTTATAGAATCTTCAAATGGCAAATTCCTAGACCTAAGACCCTTGACAAAGACTCCTCCAAGACCAAGTCAAACCTTTTCCTGATGAATTTGCTTTTCACAAAGCCAACCCAAGTCAAACTTGCTTCACAACAGTTGCAACTTCTCCTTTGACCACAATTTCAGACCTGCAATTTCTGACTATAATTCTCGACCTTCTTGCAGAAACCCTAGCTCGCATGTGTCATTGATTTAGAGCATAAATAGAACCCTTCACTCCTTCGCTTGGATTGGTTTCATTTCCTTGGTACCTTGGCTTCCTTTCAAGATCTTTTGTCCCCAAACTTCGGCTCCTTTTGATATGACTGCAATTTGGTCTTGCTACAATAACTGTGATGCCCTAATCTTCGCAGATGTGGAGGATGGTAGCCCAAAAACAGTTCTTCAAAGTCTTCACTTCCTTCTTCTTTTAACTCTCCTTTTCATTAGGTATTAGGCTTCTATTCTTGTCTTCTTGTGATCGAACTTGAGTGTGTGTCTTCTTCTCCAAATGAGGTCGATGGCACTCTTATATATAGGCTACTATGAGCCTCGAACAACCCTTATGAGGCCGACTTGTCACAGCAAGGCCAACTTGTCTTCTAGTAGGCCGACTTGGTCTTGGAGGAGGACATTTGACTCTAAATAAAATTCTTTTACATGATATAAAGTTCCCAATGGGGTCTTTCATATATGAAATTGAACAATGACTCAATTGACTTCTTAAATCTATGACAAATCCTAGAAGCACTCAATGGGTGCTTGACCTACAAATAAATTGACCTGGAGCGTGAAACTCACACTACAAAAATAATAATAATAATTTTTCTTTCTTTTTACAATATACAAGAATCATGAGTACATTTCATATTTATGAAGACCGAACCTAGTTACATACTTCAACACTCCCTCTTAACTAGGGAGGTATTCATAATACATATAAGGTACTTGGACATTCTCATACTGAAGAATTCTCACAAGAAGAGTCGGATTGGTAAGCAATTTCATAATTTATCTTCTCAGCTTATATCAATGCATCTCATTATATCAACCAACATTGTCACATAGCAAGGCCTTGACTAACAACTCTATCTCTCCATAAGATTAGAGCACAATGCTGGGGAGACAAATGATTTATAGACACCTTCATCATTGTCTCTCAAGTCACATAATGCTAGGGAGATAAATAATTTATAGACACCTTCATCATTGTCTCTCAAGTCACATCATGTTGGGGAGACAAATAATTTATAGACACCTTCATCATTGTCTCTCAAGTCACATACCCCATCCGGATGTTCACTAGGCATGTCCTTCTAGGACCATTCCCATCTTAGATACACATCCTGATGGAATTTCCTCTTCAACTACTCTTACCTATTGGATGCCCTACCTCATCCTCAAAGAGAATTGAAATTTAGATGCTTACCAATCCTTCATTCTTTCTTCATAGCATGAAGACAAGAATGATGTGTCCATCTCTCCCTCTCAACTAGGGGTATCTACTCATTCTTATAAAAGGAATATACCCAAGTCCCCTCTTAACTAGGGACTTGTTACCAACAACAACTATCCAGTCTTCGGCGGAGATCATGGTACTATCAGTTGCTTGTAGAGCTCCTCCTGTTTGCATCATGTCATGAATGAACATTAACTTCTTCATCATGGAGCCATCTTCTTCTAGAATTTATTCATAGGGTATCAACCATCTTCTCCATCACTTCCCTTCAACGAAACATAGTGTTGAACAAATAGTAATGTCATCCTTCTCTTCATCGGGAAGTGACCTTCTAGTGCACATATGGCTATCTTTCATACAGCTACCTCTTCCAAGTCATGTTTCTTTTAGGATCTTACATCCAATCCCGTAAGAACCCTCTTTCAGTAGCTCTGTTACAACCCAACTAGATGCTTTCTCAAAAAATTAAAATGAACATCAAATCAACATACCTTTTTATGATGGCCTTTCATCATGACATCAACTTCTTGCAACATCAACATCCTGCACATGTATAAATCCATCTCCAAGACATTCATTACCAAGGTTCTTCTTCTTCCTTTATCAGGGTCTTCATACCTTTTCCATGGAGATGTCATAGCTAATCCTTTTAATCATTAGTAGATGTTGATTTCTCATCTTATCTTACATGACAATAGATACATCTTTCACGAACTCTTCTTTCACCTTCTCCACATATTGCTTTCTCAAGATCTTCTATACATGGTTCCTTCATCATAGGGACCATAGTTGTCAGCGACCTCATATTCTTCATGAAGTCATTATGTTGATTTCATCTTGTCAATATGTAGAAGAGTTTAAGGCACATTGTCTACATGCCTTCATGTATCATTCTAATGGAAGAGTTTCTTCTTCTTCAGTCATGCTCATGAGATAAAGCATTCAACCATTCTATCTGCAATCATATGATGACAAGACTTTATCTATCTATTACCAAATATATACATACCTCTTCCTTCATGTAGTCATCTAGGTTTCCTTTGGAAGCTTCCTTTCCTTGCTTGAAGATGAAAATACTTTAACTTGACATGTTGCACATCTTTGTCATCATGCCATCATCCTTCTAAATTGTGGATCCCACACAAGGTGGAATGTAGAACACTTATGTGACACTTGCTTCTTCTATGTAGAGGTGAATCTTCTAACAAAGATTCCAATGGAGGATCTTAATGATCCTCATTCTGCAAATGCTTCTCTCTAATGATGATGATGTATAATGATCTCTTTCTCTTCCCATCTTGCTAGAAGACTTTCTCCAATTATTCAACCTGTTACTTCAGGTATCCTTCTACGCTTCCAATGAAGATTCCATGAGCTACTTCCTTTCTATCATGTACTATGACTACTACAACCATATAAACTTCTACTTCGTGTTGAAAAGTGTAACTAGGTCGGTCTTCAAGTTGATTATGTAATTAGGTTTAAAGATCTAGTCTTTGTAATATGCTCCAAGACCTTGAAGACAAGTTCCAATGCTGCTGAAGAAATACACCACGAAATGTTAAAAGTCCAGTCGGCCTACATGCTGTATCATAGTCGGCATATTACATTGGATGGTCGGCCTAAAAGTGAAAAACAGTTCACTATATATATAAGGCAGATTGCGGATCATTTGAAGGTGAAAAGAATGCGTATATCACTGCAGTAAATATAAAGCATTGCGGACAAGAGTGAACACTATATAATTGAATGCGGATTCCTCTGTAATTACGGATAAGTCTGAGCCAAATAAAGGAAGAATTTGCGAATCTGAAAATAGAAGTGCAGGAAGAACATTGCAGATTTAACTCTAAACTACAGTGCGAATAAAAGACTGAACTTAGTGCGGTTTTAAGAAGTGAATTCAGTGCAGATTTAAGAAGGGAATAAGTGTGGATCTCTAAGGTAAGAAAGTGCAGATTATCAGTATAAATAACAGTGCGGATTTCACTGTATGAAGTGCAGGCATAGAGTGCAGACTCAAGATCATCTCAGCATCTATCTAGGACCCTTGAGCAAGGAAAAATACTGTGGACATACCATTGTTGTTCTACATATTAACTTGTGATTCCAGAACTGTTAAAAGGTCGTAAAAGATAAAGTCAAGGGCAGTCTGTTTGAAAGAAGAATTTGCTGAAGCTAAGACTGTGATCATAAGAATAAAGACAAGTCTAAGGAAAGGAGAAAGTGAGGAAGGTAAATCTGAAGATTTACCTTCCTCAATACATTCAGTTGCAAGTAGATGCAAAGAGAAGATAATTTTGTCCTTACGTTTAACTGAGCATAACTTTTGTGTCTTAGTGCTTTTTGATAATTGACTTGATGAAAGATTAACTAATAAAAGACATAAGCAACACAAGCAAGTTCACAAGAAATTATCAAGAAGAGAATTTGTATTAACCTATAGCTCTCCAAATTCTCAACATGGTATCAGAGCTTTGGTTACAAGAAAGGGCTATCAGTGATACAAATCCACTTCAGTTTGGAGGTTACAATCTCAGCTTCATTACATTGCAGCGCTTATAGCACAAATATTACACAGTCATCCTAAACATAGTCTCGACATACATACATCCCCACAGTTCAAACTCAATCTGAGATTCTCGATGGTATAGAAGTTTGGAAAAAGAAGCAGAACGCGGATGGCACAGTTTCAGGTATATAAAAGTGATGACAAGTGAAATTCTCAACAAACAGCGGTTAGGGTCAACTATATATTCCCCATATACTGCGCAGAAAAAGGTGGACAGAACCTCGACCTTCTTTGAGTTGTTCGATGAGGTTTATGTGATAAAAGACAACGGATTGCAGAACAAGGAATAGGGTTATATACTAAGAAGAGAATAGGAACAATTCTGAGATAAACTTGATGATATACACCTGCAATAAAGCGAGATCAAGTCTATGATTGATGCGTAGAAGGGACATAAACATATCACCTGATGGAATGCGTTGAAATCTGAAGTTTCATAGTGCGGATGACATAGTGTGAATTACACAGTGCATAATATAGATGGGAAGGGATAAAGACTCCGGTCATTAGTGCTACCATAGTAATAGAACTATGAAACTATCATAATTCGCCTTGGAAGAATACAGTTTGAAAGATCAGCTACACGAATGGATGACATGTGATCCCAAGTCTGGAACAACCTAAGAAGAAGATCATTCAAAGAAGAAAAAGGTGTAGATCTCCTCTTCACTTGCCAAGTAAGTATCTCTCATTTTCATTTTAATTTTGGTTAAATGATTTCGAGTTGTAAGGAGATATATGTGGTCATTGCATCACCGAAGATCCTTGCATAAAACAAGGAGGATAGTCATGGTCCTCATAGATAACTGAAGTCATAGATAAAGGTCTCCTTTGAATTCATGGAAAGGAACTCTTAAGGTTCTCTCACATGAACAATATTGGAGACACAAAAGACGCTAAAAGAAGAATTATGAACAATACAAGAAAGTTCATGTCACCGGAATGGATGGAAGGAGTGGATGGAAAGAGGAAGTAAGAGATCATTAAGACTAGTCTCCCTCATAATAAGTCTCTTTATAGCTCCTAGATTCTACTTAAGAATTGATGCAATGTGACATCAAGGAAGTATAAGAAACAAGAACTCATATGATCATGAGGGTAATAAAATAATGGGATAAGTAAGTTACCTCACTCGTCAACCTAGGGTTTCTATGGAAGAAGACAAGTTGAAGGCAATAGTTTTGCAGAACTCAAACATTTGTAGAAAAGGAAGAACCTGATTCAAAGAAAATCTACGAAAGAAGAAGCAAGGGATCTACACTACGATTGAGATCATCTTCTTCTTTAAGTGATTTATGTTGGTTATATGATAGGAAGCAGTGTAGCATCCTGATGAAAGCATGGTAGGAGCTCCTGGTGAATCAGCTCCGGGAAAACCTCTTTGATAACAGCACTAATAGAAAGCAATCATCAAGAGCAAGGGTCATCATGGAAACAAATTTCTAGGATATTGATGAAGCATGCCAAGAGAATGAAGCTCTTCATTCTTGAGAAATTGCTACGGGATGACTTAAGGGAAAAAGGGTATGAGGTATGTATATATTTATATGCTAACATTGGATGTTGTGAAGTCATGCCATATGGTTGCAGGTAATGAACTTCTGTATTTAGAAGTATGATCTATGGAGGAGTATCTCTCAGTGCACGAACAGATGAAATCAACATAATATGTCCTCATGAAATATGAGGTGGTTGTATATGAACAAGAAACTATAAAGGTTGTAAGTTCCTGGGAATGGAGAATATGCAGAAAGGAAGAGATCATGAAATGCAACCATGTCAAGAGGCAATTATCATCCGGAAACCCAGAAGATGTGACTTGGAGATCTCCTCGAAAGATATGTAGACTCTGACAGAAGTCTGGTAAATAAGAAGACCCTTGACAAAACATATCATTAAGAGATGCGTCAATCTGTATAAAGGATGCCGATGCCTACAGGAAGATGTCATGGTGAAAGATCATCAGTAAGGTAACTTTTGTTCTAAAAGTTCATATGTATATGTTTATCTGGATGAATTTATGCAGGGTTGCTAATCATAAGAAAGGATTCATGATCCTTGGGGATGATTTGAAGGAAAGCAGCATGGCATAATGGTGGACCAGATGAGAAACACTGATGAATCACGTTCTAACAGTGGACATGACTCGTGACTGAAAGTGATGGATGATTTGTGCCCTATGAAGCCAAAAGTTCAAAATTCCTCAATATCGAAATCCATGACATCGAGGGGAGGAACTCTTCATGAGTAGCTAGATTGCTGCTGCAGGATTCTGGTTGATGAGGAGCCTGGTGGTAAGTTTCCTGCTTGGAAGAAACTTGAAATATGTCTTCCCTGTGTTAAGAGGGAGTGACGTATGTGATTCTCTATTACATGTGTCATGCACTAGACCAGGACTAACAGTCGCAAGTCTTAGTGAAGGCCATGTGAAGAGAATGGATAGACATATCATTCTGGTCTTCACCTGGAAGACAGAATGGAGGATCGGGCAATCATCTGGCATTCGATACTCTTTGAGAATGAGATAGGGCATTCAAGATAAGAGTAGTCATGGACCGATATTCTTTGAGGGCTGGCTACCCAAGAGAAGAATAGTCCAAGAAGGTCATACTCTGGGAACACCTAGGTGGGGTATGTACCTTGGAGAGACAATGACTATGGTGTCTATTAGTCATGTGTCTCGCCAAAATTGTAGCCTATTGTCTCGTTGAAGAGATGGTTGTTAGTCAAGACCTTGCACTAGGACAATGCTTGTTGATATGATGCCATACAGATGCGATTACCAATCTGATTCTTCTTATGAGATTCTTCAATTTGAAAGTAACCATGTACCTATATGAATACCTCCCTAGTTAAGAGGGAGTGTTGAAAAGTGTAACTGGGTCGGTCTTCAAGTTGATTATGTAATTAGGTTTAAAGATCTAGTCTTTGTCATATGCTCCAAGACCTTGAAGACAAGTTCCAACGCCGTTGAAGAAATACACCACAAAATGTTGAAGAAATTACAATCAACATTGCTGAAGAAATACACCACGAAATGTTAAAATTCCAGTCGGCATATTACATTGGATGGTCGGCCTAAAAGTGAAAAACAATTCACTATATATATATATATATATATATATATATATATATATATATATAAAGCATATTGCGAATCATTTGAAGGTGAAAAGAATGCGTACATCATTGGCATTGCGGACAAGAGTGAACACTATATAATTGAATGCGGATTCCTCTGTAATTATGGATAAGTCTGAGCCAAATAAAGGAAGAATTTGTGAATCTGAAAATAGAAGTGCAGGAAGAAAATTGCGGATTTATATCTAAACTACAGTGTGAATAAAAGACTGAACTCAATGCGGTTTTAAGAAGAGAATTCAGTGCGGATTTAAGAAGGGAATAAGTGTGAATCTCTAAGGTAAGAAAGTGCAGATTATCAGTGTAAATAATAGTGTGGATTTCACTGTATGAAGTGCGGGTATGAAGTGCGGACTTAGGATCATCTCAACATCTATCTAGGACCCTTAAGCAAGCAAAAATAATGCGGACATACTACTACTGTTCTACATATTAACTTGTGATTCCAAAACTGTTAAAAGGTTGTAAAAGATGAAGTCAATGGCAGTCTGTTTGAAAGAAGAATTTGCTGAAGCTAAGAATGTGATCATAAGAATAAAGACAGGTCTAAGGAAAGGAGAAAGTGAGGTTCCTAAATACATTCAGTTGCAAGTAGATGCAAAGAGAAGATAATTATGTCCTTACAAATAGGTCTAAGGAAAGGAGAAAGTGAGGTTCCTAAATACATTCAGTTGCAAGTAAATGCAAAGAGAAGATAATTATGTCCTTACATTTAACTGGGCATAACTTTTGTGTCTTGTGCTTTTTGATAATTGACTTGATGAAAGATTAACTAATAAAAGACATAAGCAACACAAGCAAGCTCACAAGTAATTATCAAGAAGAGAATTTGTATTAACGTACAGCGCTCCAAATTCTCAACACTTCGGCTATCCTTCCATGCCTTTATGATGATGTCATCTTAATCTCAACTATAAGTCTATAATGCATCTTATCATCACTGTGATGCTTCCTATTTTTACTTGCTAACTTCAATGTACTTGAAAATAGATTAAGTGTGTGAGAGACCTTCTAATAGTGGAGGTCTATCACTTCTTCCTTCTTTGACTTCTTTTCAGGCTCTTCTACTTCTTCCGTGACATGGGCTTCTTTTTTTTCCTTTCTCTTCTTGTTGTCCTTCTTAAGTTTAGAACAATTCCTCTTGACCATATTCATTACACTCATAACATTGAATCTTAGACATATCAATTTTCTTTTGAAATTTATTTCGAGGCTCAAACTTCCCAAATTTTCCTTTCCTCCAAGCCATTACTGCATATGCTTGTGTTTGTTCATTTGACCCAACAATGTTCTTCATCTTTAATCTAGTTTCTTCAATCTTGCATAATGACAACAAATCACTGAAAGGATTGACTTCCTTCTTCCCAAAGATGCTAGATACAACGTTCCCCCATTCATCCGATACTGCATTGAGTACTAGGGTGGTCATCTCTTGATCAAACATTGTTTCTCCAAGTTCTTGTAGTTGATCTCTTATTTGAGATACCCTCATAAGATATGAGGTTACCCCTTCTTCCTTTGATACCTTCATCTTGTATAGTTCAGTTCTTAACGATATAATTTCTCATGCATTACATACAAAGAACAATTCAAGCAATTTTTCATAGCTTTTTTTCGTTGTCTCCAATTTTGCTACATAGGGAATGAGGGAATCCTTGATTGATTCAATAAGGATTCTTCGAGCCCTTATTTCTCCTTTCATGTACTTTGATAGCGCTTGAGATTTCCCTTGAGGAGGTTTGGTGATTGATCTCGTGACATATTCACTAACTTCATTTTCTATGAGGATCAAATCCATTCTCTTCTTCCATGCAAGGTAATTCGATGTCCCAACAAGTTTGGTGTTCTCCTTGCAGAAAGAAGTCATTGTAGATTGAGACATAAAAATATAGAACACTTACTTGACAAGTGAAGATGCTCCTTTGATGATGATATCTTCAACTTGATGCTTTCTTGATGATGTTGACTTCTACTCCTTTGTTGTTGACAAATGAAGATGCCTCCTTGATGAAGATTGCTTGATGATCTTCTTCAAGGATATTTGAGATGTGATCTTTTCTTCAAGGAGAGGGAAATTGCCTTGATTCCTTTGATGATGGAGTGCTCTTCTTGCTTCCTTTGGATGTAGTGTAGAATGTGAAGGCTTCCAAGAATACTTCAAATATGTAGAGTCAGGGTCCTTGAGGTCTTCTTCTACTACAAAGTGTTGTTCCATATAGATGATATAATCCTTGTCTTGATGCATCTTAGTTCTCCTTGATGATCTCCTTGTGCTCGGCCCTTATGTATCCTTCTTCAATTGGATGATCTTCAAGTTGTCTTTACTTGTTATTTTCACCTTAGCTCTGATACCATGTTGAGAAATCAAGGGGCAACTAGATTAGGGTGATTTCTCTTACTTTGATAACTGATTTGAAATGTTCCTTAAATTAACTTGATGTGCTTGTAATTAATTTCTTCTTTCACTTGATTATTATAGTGTTCTTATCATCAAACAACTACCAAACTATGAAAATCAATGAGACAAGAGGACACAAAATGTAGGTTGCTAGCCAGGGCCAAAACCTCACCTCTTGAGAGGAAACCCCACAAGATTCTTCTCTTCTTATAGAATATTCAAATGACGAATTCCAAGACCTAAGACCTTTGATAAAGACTCCTCCAAGACCAAGTCAAACCTTTTCTTGATGAACTTGCTTCTCACAAAGTCAACCCAAGTCAAACTTGCCTCACAACAGCTACAACTTCTCCTTTGACCACAATTTTCGGACCTGCAATTTCCAACTGTAATTCTCGACCTTCCTGCAGAATCCCTGGCTTGCACGTGTGATTGATTTAGAGCAGAAATAGAATCTTTCTCTCCTTCACTTGGCTTGGTTTCGTTTCCTTGGTAACTCGACTTCCTTTCTAGATCTTTTGTCCCCAAACTTCGGCTCCTTTTGATATGACTGCAATTCGGACTTGCTGCAATAATTGTGAATCCCTAATCTTCACACGTGTGGCGGATGGAAGCCCAAAAACAGTCCTTCAAAGTCTTCGCTTCCTTCTTCTTTTAGCTATCCTTCTTTTCGTTAGGTATTAGGCTTCTTTTCTTGTCTTCTTTTGATCGACTTGAGTGTGTGTCTTCTTCTCCAAATGAGGTCGATGGCACTCTTATATATACAGCCTCCTATGAGGCTCGAACAACCCTTAGGTGTGAAACTTTCATCTATTGCAGCAACTAGAAATTATTCTCCTAACTATAAATTTAATTATGTATTTTATTTGCTACGACATACAATGAATAAAATCACAACTGCAATTTTCAGCATAAAAACATTGCGGAAAGCAAAATACTAGAAACTGAGAAATTCTAGCACACACACAAGAACTTTGACACTGTTATTTTTGGACAAGTGTCCCCGGAAAAACCCAACTTGGGAAAACCGGTGCAACAAATGAGGATTTTATTATTATTCTTCAGCAGCGAATCTGAGTACAATAATTCAAATGCCAAACCAGCAATCCAATCATAGAGAATCACTGGCAAAATTATTCTTAGGATTTTTCCTCACCCCAAAGCTGATTTCAGCTCCTAAAACTAGCCCCTCAGCAATTTGTACTTCCTTTTGCGCCATCCTCTGCGAGGTACTTGTGTAGGCCTTGTTGTTGCTGCCTCCGGAATCTCTTGAAATCTTCAGCTCTGCTTCTCTCTGGCTCTGGAACTGATTCACTGGTCCTTTTGATGAAAAACCCGACCACGAGCTACTGAATCGACTACTCCCCCAACTAGATCGAATTGTTCTGCTATTGTTGGCTATGCAAACATTATATGCAATGCATCCTACACTACTATGTATAACATGTAATGTAATGTATCCAGGAAAGGGGTGATAAGGCTAGCCTTGACCGATGATGACCAAAGTTCACCATCTAGATTAGCTATGTAGTAATATCCAACAACAACCTTCCCGTGGATCTAGACCAGAAGAGGATGATCACCCACCAAAACCATTTCTCCAATTTGGTGCTCCTCCTTAGTTTTAGGGACCCATTGCTTATTTGGTTTTGGTGGCTTTGAGGAGGGCCTTTTCAAGAGACATATTTCTTGAGAAGGGGGGAGATCAATGGGCTCGGGTGGCTTGACTAAGTGTCTTTTCTTTGGTTGTTGGTTGGGACATGGGAAGAGATCCAGGTCCTCAACATGAACGGGAAGTTGGGGTTCCCTATATAAGATGAATGGGGTTCCATTAGGTTGGCGAATATGCACCCCCCTTTCTAGATAACAACATGCCCCATACATCAGGAGTATCAATCACAACAACATCCTTTAACATAGATAATCTTTGTTACGAGCCAAGGTAACCTTGAGATCTTTAATGAGCCCATAGATAGGGATAGACCTAGAGTCAAATGAGTATAATTGGTTCATAACTCTTAATGACATAATGTTTGCGGTGGCCCCAGAATCTAACATGCAATTATGGAGGAGTGACTTGTTTAGAGCTAATGTCAACAAGAATGGCTCATGCTCGGGATTAGTTTTAGACACATGAATATTTTGGCGCATAATAGGAAAATCTTTGTCATCATCAAGCCCTAAGGCTTTCTTGACCTGCCATCTTTGAGCGGGAAGCTTCACAATCTCTTTTATGTGTACTTGCATGGTCATTTTTCCCACAGCACTGCCAGCACCAATGTCTAACTCAACCTCTTTGACCTTGGATTTGTGCTTTGGATCGCTTTGGGTAGGGGCTTTCTCTTGGGAAAAGGCTTCCTTTGAACTTGCTTAGGTATGTTTGTCACTTTTCATTGAATATTGCATCCCTTTAAACCTTCTATTGTTTTTAGCTACTAGGACTTCCACTTTTGGTTCCTCTTGATGCTTGACCTAGTCCAATCGTGGTGAATGTATGTGTCAGCCAGTATTATATTAAATGGGTTATCTTGGTCAATATTATTCATTTTCTCAACCTCCTCCTCACCTTCACTTTCTTCATCTGAATCTTCGTCTTCCTCATAAACTTGATTAAAAGATTCTCCTTGTCCTACCATGTCGGTGGGGACAATGGTGTTTGGAACAGTTTGTTGCACAACGTGTTTTCCTTCATTAACTTTCCTAGGAAAGGACTTATCTTTGTTAAATTGGTTCCTTGGAAGATAATTATCCCTTCTCTCCTTTTCAAGGGTTGCTAGCTTATTCATGGCAACTTTTTGATTATCAGACATGTCATTGAATTTCTTTGCTAACGTCGTGATCACCTCGTTCATATTAGAATCACCCAAACTCTTTGCAACTTGGAGCTTAGCCCTCGGTTAATTGAATAGATCAATATGGGCCGAATTGATGGTGTGCTCCACCTTAATGACAATGTTCTTTGCATCTTCCAAAGTGGCAGGCTCCTTATCTCTTAGCACATATATGAAATTCCCACGAACACCTTGGATAAATCTTTCCAACACAATGTCGTTAGATGGTTTCTATCTATCAGGGATTTTTCCAAATTTTGTATCAAATCTTTGGCTATAACCTTTCGTGTTTTCATTCTCCATCTTAGCGGTTTGGAGAAATTTGCCTAGAGCGATACCTCCATCAAGATGGTTGGCCCATCTTTTCTTAAAGACATCTTCAAATTGATCAAAGCTAGTGATGTTGCCCTGAGGCAAGTGAGCATACCAATCCTAAACATTTCCTTTGAATGTTAAAGCAAATAACATCATGACAACATCTTCATATTCATCAATTTTCTTAGGGAAAATTATCCACATGCTTTTTAGCACTAATGACAACACTTCCATCAACCTTAAGCAACCACTCATGGTGTTTATCAGGGAATTAGTGAGGGGCACTAGGGAATGCATCAAATTTTAATGGTTTGAATGAACCGAGATGCCATTTCTTCGTCGTAGGGTTATTGTTATTGCTAGGGCATGTTACCCACCACTTCATGGGTGATATCCCTAAGAGAATTTTTTTCTCCATGATGGACCTTGGTCGGTAGCCAGAAGCCCATTGCAGCCCTCAACTAGCTCGTTGTGCCATTTCTCCGCTACCTGAGTCAGCCATGTGGTCCCTCACCCATTTGTATTGATCGTATGTTTGAAGGTGTGCCTCCCAAACCTAAAGGTATGTCTTGTCATTTGGTAATTGAGTATTGGGTTGACTTATCACAGACACTTTTGGGCATGGATTGATGGGGGCATTCGGCGGAAAGAGTGGGCTTAGTTTGTGCTTCTATCCCCTTAACCTCTTTTGAATGTTACCCTTGGATTTTAGTCCCGTGGGATCTCCTTTACTAACCATTTGGTTTTAGGGTGGTACTACTTGGGAAATCTCGACTTTGGTTGCGTGGTCCCGCTCCCTTATCCACATATATTATTCCCCTTCCATTCACTATACCCCCATTTATCATCTCTCCCACCTGAGTCCACATTGCCTCTCTAGGTTCGCACAGGGTTAGCCTCTCCATTCCCTTGCCACCACCTTGGCTTGGGCTTGGAACGATGCCCCAAAGGTTGAAGCAGCTAAAATGTACCACAAAATGCAAAAGATGGTCGGGACAAACATAATTAGCGCATGGGAAAAATCCAATACATGAGCTCTACCCCATACCCATGGCCATCACCTTTGTTCCATAGGCCCTAGATGGGCCTCCTTTATCATTTAGGAACCAATGATTGTCCCAAACCCTAGAGGGCAATGAACTGCCCTACCAAAAAGGGGGTAATCACTGTTATATCTTACACACTCTTGTCCTTTGAGCCCCGAGCAGTTAATCAAAGAAAAATCATAAAAGGAAAAAGGTATATAAAGAAGGGTAGAAAAACCAAGGTTCGAGCACCTCATGTACCACGATTGCTCCCTCCCACACATTATACACCCAGGAGTGGGCTTCCCTTTCTCTAGCTACCCTTGAGCCCCGGTACGTGGCCTAGGATTGCCCCTCTCATACCCTATTCCATTTCACTTATTTATCACATGCCACCACCATTTGAGGAATGTACCTTGGACATACTATCCCCTCTAAAGGTAGAAACCACCTAATAAGGTACCTGGTTACCCCCCTTTGTAGTTTGGAGACATTAGCACATGCCAAAGCTCACTATGGGAGGGCATGACATTATGAAGTGTCCACTTGTTGTCCATGGTTTGTAAGCTCGTCTACCCGATTACTTTAATGACTTGTTGTACTGGAAGGCTAGGGGACGCATTGGATCTTATGTAGGATTGCAAATGGTGTCCATTTGGGTTTGGTCTCCTTATACGGGGTCCTAACCCTCCAGAGGGCTACATTGGGACATATAGGGTGTGTGTAGAGAGCCATGGGCCTCCACAATAGTAGAAAGCACTCCATGGATCCCTAGAGATGTTCATAGATTGCTAGAGATCAACCTTTTGGACGAGGAAGATGCATCTGGTACACTATGCCCAGATGGCCCCACAGGTGCACCACACACTTGGCAGGTGTCCCAGGACTTGTACGATGACATGGCAGCATTCATTCCATCATCTGAGCCCTTACAAATAGTCTACAGGCATCTTCGACTCATATGGAAACCCATGAGGTCATTGGTGTGCACCCACACCCACTAGGAGTTTATTGCTTGGAGAACAAGGGGTGACCCCCTTGTCCATCACTTTTGAGGATTTTATTCATCATTATGGCACTTATGGACCTCATTATCCCTCTTGGAGGGCCCTACGACATGCATAGATTATTATTTGACCTCCTGAGAGACTTATTATTTCATTTGTGAGCTAGTTTGGTGGCTTGTCACCAAAAATTAGTTAATCTGCACATTATTATAATTTTAGGGGCTAATGTAAGCCGATTAGGTAATTCGAACTCCTAATTGGTGTATAAATAGCAGTTGAATGTATTCATTTGTATCATCGCTTGGACTAGGATTTCTCTCTCTTTAGAGAATTTCACATTTTTTCCTTGGTGGATATTTTTGGAAGATGGATGAATTTTGATGTATGGATTGGGTTCTTTTCTATCTTGGAGCTTCTTATATTGCAAATGTGATGTTGGTTGGATATATTCTCTAACATGTAAGTGCAAGTTTAGCGTTATTTTTCATTGTGTTGCATACATTGGAACCTCGCTATTATTAGGGCTAATTGTTGCATGTGTTTAATGTGGAATTATGTGTCTATTTAGCTTATCCATGTATAGGCCCTTTTGGATGAATGAAATGTCCTAGATATCGTGTTATCTTGATAAGCCTTCACCATTTGTAACTAAGTATAAATGTTTCAAAGTCACTTTTCTTCTCTTGCCTTAAACACTAGACAAAGTCAACTTTTGGAGCCTCCTTGAGCAAGAAACAAAATTTGTCTTCACAATTCTCATTGATTCCATATCCCCAAGAGGAACTAGGCATTGGTCCATCAAAGGGTGATCATTTCAACCCTATTTTTTACCTTTCTCCTCCCTTTCTTAGGTCTAGCCTCATTAGGTCACCTAGGGCATCGATTCCCTGGGAAACTGACCATAGAAAAACTTCGATCTCCTAGGTACTGCTGCGTTGGTGGGTCCCCTAGCTCTCCTCTGAATTTCAAGGAAATATGACAATGGAATCTCAGGATATCCCAAGCCCTAGCTCTAGGATCAAGTTTTGCCCTGGTGTTCCCAAGGCTAGTACCTAATAGGAAAATTCTTGTTTGATCCTTTCCCCTCACCTTGGTTAGGTTAAGAACATCATTGGTTGTTGGAATCCATACCCTAACCTAATCTGGGTCCACTTGGCCTCATGTGGTCCCATTTTTCTCCAAGGATTATTTATCAAGGACTACCCGAGAATCCAAGTTTCAAAGGGATTTTAAGGATTGGGAATCTCCTTTATAAGCCATATTCTTCTCCCTCAACCCTCAAATCCTCATCCCCTCTCCCTAAAAAACCAAGTCCCTTGCTTAAAGAGCAAGCAAGCTCCATCCTTCATTTTATCCTCGGGAAAGGGTCTAAGAGGTCACTCCTCGTATATTTTGATATATCCTTTATAAGTGACTTCCTAAAACATCGGGTCTCCTCCCATCAATGAAATTCTATAAAGAGCGGAGAGTCTTAGCTGTGGTTACAGTGGGCTTAGTCTCCATCGATGCCCTTGACCTAGCAATGGCCCTCTTAGGAGTCCCTTTTAGGTCCCCTACTGGTTTGAGTGGTAACAGGGCCAACATTGGCATTAGTGTTTGTGTTATCCACATCAACAAATACGTTTTTTCTAGTAGGGGATGGAGTATGCTTTCCTCTCTTTGTAGCAGCTCTAGTGTTGGGTGTGGAGCCTGATTATTTTGTTTACTTTGTATCACAACATTGGACCCCTGTACCTTAAAAGGGGCAGCAACGCCCCCCGTAATTAATCGCTGTTGTGGGGGGTCCAGGGAGCCCCCCCTGGCGAGGGTTTTCGGGGCAGCGCCCCCGAAGCTAAAAACAGATGTAAAATTGCCTTGTAAAAGTATAGTAATTTCTAGTCAATCTGGGCCGTTCATTAGACAAATGATCTGACGATAGAAGTTATGTTTAGATTAGGGTTTCTTGCCCTAGAAGGCAACCCCTCGCTTTTATGAGGGCATTGTATTGCGGCTGTGCAATGTGTGTGTATTCTCGGAGCGAGAAACAGAGAGGGAGACTGAGAGAGAACAGAGGATATTACAGCGGATCTGCTGTAGGTTTTGTCTCTTCATTTTTGCTGGATAATAGAAAGGAAGGATTGGTTGTTCGGGGTGGACATAGCCCAAACTGGGTGAACCACGTATATATGTGTCTCTCTAGTTTTATGTGTTTTGTGTGCTTTTATTTTCCGCATATTTTATGTGTTGCATTGCTCCATAATATATAATTTTCTAACATCTAGTTCTTGGAGCTATGTTGTCTTCAAAACATTCGTATTCGAGAAATTTAGGAGTTGCCAAAAGAGTATCTATTTTGTCATTAAAGGAACCACCTCTTCAAATGATTCAATAAAGGGAAGGTAGACTCGCTTCCTCTCTGGCAACGGTGGCAAAATGTTACTACAAAATATAGCAGGCCTTAGAGAGGGAAACCCTACAAGTCAAATAGCTAGACTAAGTGTCAACAATGGGACAATGGCCCACTGTCACCACAACCAAGGTCCCCTACTCTTTACAAACTTTTACCAATGGGAGGAGTCCCGATAAGGTTATAATCGCCTATGAAAAGAGTATTTCAGGGTTACAGACTACAATATTAGTTGATGGGCTAGAATCTCTCAAGAAAGGCTCAAGTTTATGGCACAAAGCTTCAAGAAGCAATTCGCTTTCTACAAGAGATTTAGGAAAGAAATGTGCAAGACCTAGGGTTTCATGAATTTGCGTGGTTTTAATACTCTCGAGATCAAGCCAATGAAGAGAAAAATCTTCTTACGATATACTTCAACAAGTACTAAACTCATACAACCTTCAAAGAACTCCCCAAGTTGAGGAAGAATAGCTAGGGTTTCACTCTTATAGGGAAATCCCTAGAGCAAGAGATTTTATGGGTGAAATCTAAATGGATGCCCACCAAACATGGACGTCAAGTAGCCAAGACCCTAGGCTCGATGTTTAGCCTCTTAGATTCCCACAACACCTCTCCCAAGGCAATTTGCTCCAAAGCCCTAGTTAGATGTCCTACCTTAGGAGGACTGAAATTTTAAGAGAAGATTTTATGGAGGAAAAGAAAGGTTGACCACCAAGGACTTGGATTAGTGCATTGCCTTTTGGGCATATGGAGTCTAGGAGGCTCAAGATGAGCTAAAACGTTTCTAAGGAGGCTAAAAATCGATGCCCTAGGTACCAATTTCTAACATTTACCAACTTCAAAAGAGAATGGTGTTTGATGGAGAGTTTAAGAAATTTCCCCACTAGGAACATCCATTACATGTCATACAATGAATAACATATGCAATACTAGAAAGCCTTTCAAAAAGTTAATTTTCAACAATTAAGGCACAATTTAGCATATTCTAGAAGCAACAATTCCATACATAAGACAATTTCAAGAGAAAATTTTCATCAACATTACGCACTTACAAGACAACATGTAGTATATCCATCCATTATCCAAGGAGTAGCTCCAAAGATAAAATTGAATTAGCTTCCAAACATCGAAATGCAAGAAAGGTACTCCACTAGCCAACAAAGAAACAAGTTTGAATTCTTCTAAGAGGTTTGAATTCTCCAAGTGTGATGATGATGAGAGGATCAAATGATCTCTCTCTTATTTATACATGTCTAATGAACTCCAAATTAGCCTTAAAACCCCTCTTAGTTGTAAAATGATGGGAAAAATTAATTGAGGTTACAAGTCAACCTCATAGCCAATGCAAAACATAAGAATTAGCCCACAAAGGAGGTTGAAATGTTGATGCCATGCCTGTGTAGGCCCTATTAGGGCATGTGTTGGGCTCCTTTGATGCCAAGCAGAGTGTTGAGCAATGAGGGCTCCAAAATCATCCTTTAGGTGTTGGCCTCTATATCTATCTGCAAATCATCGTGTAGACCCCAAATTTGTGTTTGGGGCACAAAATGAGTCTCATGGGTCTCCTAGTGATAGAATAAGGTTGGTTCTGCTCCAACATTGAGGGCTCAAAGTATGGTGCTAGTCCTCCCATGTCTCAAGGGGTGAGACAAACATCATCTGGGCCTCAGATCAACTACCACAACATGTATATACTGCTAAGCCAACTGGGGGCACACTGGTCCAAGTGCATCGTCTCATGGATAATGTGGGCCAAAGCACAGAGAACTGCGGTGTTTCAGGTGCCCATGGAATGCAATGATGCTCTGCGAGTGATAAGAGTCCCATGGCTCTCAATGCTTCACCTATAGGTGTCATATGCTCGTCTAGTGGACTTAGGCCCCAATTAAGTTGTCTAACCCATGATGAAAACCACCTACCAATCACACACAATGTCCAGTGCTACATCTTCTCCATTAGGTACAATTAATCCTTAGTGCATCTAAGTGAGCCAAGCTTGTTAGTCCAAGGAAAATTGAGACTTCAAAGAGGGCTTCTCTTCCAAAATTGGGGCTTTGTTCTCATAGTAGTGTTACCTCCCTACGTAGTAGTGCCTAATAGACGACCCTATTAGGTGTTCCCATCCCCTAAAGGGAAAGACATATCGCTAGTACATCCTTCAATCAATAGGTGGCAAATGAATAGTGATGGAATGGATGGGGATAAGGGGGGGGGGTCTCGGAGCCAAATGCCATGGTCCAAGGGGTAGCAATAATGAGAAAGTCCACATATTAGGTATACAAATGTGAGGAGGGAGCAATCGTGGTTGCATGAGTTACCCCAGCCTTAGTTTTTCCACCCCTTTTTATTTTCCTTTTGTTTTCTTGTTTTTTCTTTGTATTATTGCACGAAGCTCTAGGAAATGAGAGCATGTTGTGAATGATGTATAATAGTTATTACCCCCTTAAAGGTGGGGCAGTTCATCGCCCACCAAGGGTTGGGTCATGCATGGTTTCCTTTAATGATGTTATAGGGCAATCAGTGGCCCTAGGAATCGGGGTGATGACCATAATGATGAGGGGTAGAGCTCATGCTTTTCTTTTGCCCACATGCTATTATTAATGTCCCGACCATGTTTTGCATTTTATGATTTTTCTTTTTCTTTTGTTTCTTGCTTATGGCCATTATATGCTTTTAACTTTCTTTTAGTTGCATCAACCTATGGAACAACATTTCCAGGCTCAACCCAAATATGTGGAAAAGGGGAGGGGGTGTGCCAATGCCTTGTGGACCCAGAGAAGAAAATGGTGGAATAGGGCTTGTAATGTGCAAAGGGGAGTGAAAAATATGGAATGGGAAAACGGGACCACACTAACAAAATTGGGGTTTCCCAGGTAGTGCCCTTCTGTAGTATACCTACGGGGGATAATATGGGGTACATAGGGAGGTACCCAAGGGAATAATGTGATGTAAAAATATAATAAATAAATGGGCCATAGTTAATAAATAAAGTCGTTAACCCGCATTATGCAAGGGACCACAAGTGGTTAGCCCATTGTATTGGATGTATGGTATTGAGAGACTCATGGTAATTACCCATGGTATTGTATGTATGAAGCCTATATAGAGGCTAGAGACTCTCCATTGAGATATGTCAAGTATTGGTTTTGTATTGACAAGCGATGACTTGTAGAGTGATCTCCTTCCTTAAGGAGTAATTGTATTGTGTTGCCCTACCTCAAGGATTTTCTGAAGAGCTTAATAAAAATTATTTCTATCTATTGTGTTATTTCGTTTGAATATTTTGCATTGATATATATTTGCAGGTCAGATCTACTACAAGTGGTATCAGACACTTTCTTGGGCAAAGTGGGGAGACATTTTTTTCATTTTTGCAGGAATTTTTTGGGCGGCGAGTTTGCAAATCATATCTGAAAATTTTGGTGCAAAATTTGCAAAAAAAAAAAAAATTGAATTCCTTGCGAAAAAATAACCAATTTCAAGAAAAAAATTGGTCCAATCAAAGTCCAGATGAGGGAGATATCGCTGATTTAATATAATTTGTTTTGCAGAAATTTTTCTGACGACAATTCGTGGACGGTGGCTGTACGGTGATTTTTTGCAGTTTTTGTGCAGAATTTCAAAAAACTAATTGCAGATTTGAGATCCTCTTGAAAAATAACCCAAATTTGAAAAAACAAAATCAGTTGAATTGTAGTCTGGATGAGGGAGATGTCGCTGATTTAAAATTGGCTCTTGTTATTCAGAATTTTTTTAACGGCAAGATAGTTGTAGCGCGAATCTGGGTTTCCAGAGTGCCCAGATCATGACTTCAATCTGTTAATTTTAGATAACAATGGTATGTTCTACGCTTACCACAATTACTTCAATATTCCTTTAGCAGCCCAATGGCAATTTCAAATTTAGATTTCCAATAGCAATCACATTAACCATTCATCACATTGACGGTAGAAGTAGATAGAACATGAAACAAAATGCAGAAGACAAACCAAGACAAGAGGACACCATATTTGGTGGATGTCAGGGAAAAACCCTAATGTGGGGAAAAAACTTTGATCAGTTCTTTTTATTATTATATCAAAATGTTCAACAGAGAGAGAATACAAAAGTCAAATTGACTTGCCAAATTCAAAGTCAAAACAACCCTGTTAATTCCTGCAGTCAACTGCAGTCAAACTTCAGCCCTAACTAGAAAGTCAAAGATGGTCAATGTAACAGTCAAACTCCTCCTTTGAAGCTCAGTCAAAGGCAGTGAAATTCAGACTACAACAACTGTCAAAGTCAACCCAAAACAGTCACAAAATTTGTGGTCAAACTTGGTCAACCTAAATTCAACCCTGCAATGAAACAGGCATGCGGTAAACGCAAGTCAAACAACCCAAAAAATCTCGATTTTTGTGCCAGTCAATCCGACCTAGTCAAATAGAAATATTCCTACAAAATCGCAGTCAAAACTGGTCAAACATCCCCTGGTCAACACTAGTCAAACTTGGTCAACTTCCTGAAATTTTCGGCCTTGCAATTCTGTCCAAAAATCCGTCCTTCTTGTGCCACATGTGTGAGAGAGAGAGAATGCCCAATGTTGTACGAACCAAAGAGAGGAGAGTGTAGAATGTGTGAGTGATGATGATGGCAAATGAGGTGAGAGGTTACTTGTATTTATACAATTCGTTGAGGGTGAAGAGTCACGTCCATTAGGCTTCATAAGCCTACATGATGATGACGCTGACCTGAACAATTTGCACATGTGTGGGCATAAATTCAAAAACTCACTTCTTCTTGTCCAAATTGGATGGATCTTTATATCAATTTTGGTCCTCTTGAAAAGAGGCAATCATCATTTCCATCAAATGAGTTGTCCCAAGGTGGAATTTGACCCTAGTTGCCAATTTTAACACTCCCTCTCAATTCCACCTGCCAATCCATCCATTACCATCGATCATCATGCCATCTTGTCATCATGTACCATCTCTGTATCTCATCTCATCTTTTCTCTGTTGAACATTGATATGAATAATGAAGAAGAATAGATCAAGAGTGAGTCACAAGACCTTACCACTCTCCACTGACAAAAGTCAATCCAAAGGTAGAATCTCAATCAGACTTGATCACAGATCAAGTTGTTGAACATCGTGCATCTTAGACATAGGATGCGTCCATCAGTAGTGCTACGGTCGTTGTCCACTTTTCCAAACTCATTGGCCAGATGAGATGTACTTCCCATGAGTCTCGGACTACATGGGTAGGATGTATGCTGGGGCATCAGCAGGAGAAGGTGAACCACTCATCATGTTCATATGCCATAGGAAAAGGTGAAACTCATCTTATGCATATGTCAATTGTAGGGGAAGGTGAACCACTCACCCTAGACACGTCAACCATGATGGGGTATCACAGGGGAAGGCGAACCACTCACCCTTTACATAACACACCAATAGGGGAAGGTGAACCACTCACCCTGTACACAACACACCAATAGGCGAAGGTGAACCACTCACCCTATGGTCGCTCGTAGCTCCAAGAAGTACCCCAAGCCCCAAAGAGCTTCTAGAGCTCAGTGTCCAACTCAAATGGGACCCTCATAGTAGGGTCTTTCCACGACTCCAAGTCTCTCTCGGAAGGCTAAGAATTTGACCTTCCCTAAGGGCTTCGTGACGATGTTTGCAACCTGCTCATCAGTTTTGATGTGTTGGATCCTTATTGCTCCCCATTGTACCATATCTCGAATAAAGGGGTACCTGATATCGTGGAACACAGGATTCTCTGAAAGGCAAATCCCACTCTAGTTGTCACAAAAGATCACGGTGGGATCCAACACATGCTAAAATATCTCACTAAAGAGCTTCCTCAACCAAACAAATTCACAACAGGGCATACTAGTAGCAATGTATTTGGCCTCGACGGTGCTTAAAGCAACTGATTTATGTTTCCTGCTCATCCAAGATATTGAAGCAGACCCCAATGAGAAGCAACATCCAGACGTTCTTTTACGATCCACCACACTGTCAACCCAGTCAACATCAGTATATCCATGTAGCCTCAAATTCCCGACAGTGTATCTCAGTCCATAGTTTATTGTGTCGCGGAGATATCTAAAGAGATTCTTAACAGCAATCCAATGTATGTGATGAGGCTCGACCATAAATTGACTCAATGTATTCATAGCAAAGCATATGTCTGGACAGGAGTTTACCAAGAATATCAGGGCCCCCACAAGTAGTCGATACTCAGAAGGAATTGCCAATGCAGGCCCAACAACACTTCCACATAGCTTCTTGAAGTTGAGTTCCATAGGAGTAGACACAGACATGCAATCCACCATCCCACATCTTTCAAGCAGCTTCACAATGTATTTTCTTTGAGAAAGGAAAATCTCACCTGGCCTTTGCCAGACCTCCAAGCCTAGGAATTAGTGCATCAGACCTAGGTCTGTCATCTCGAACTCAAAAGCCAACTACCTCTTGCATTGATAAATGAGAGGGTTTGCACTTGTCAGAAAGAGATCATCTACATAAAGGACCAGAATGAGAGGCATGTCCTTTTCAACCTTGTAGTATAGGTTAGGATCAGCGTCGCTCCTTGTAAATCCCAGCTTCATAAGATAGCTATCAATCCTCTCATACCAAGCCTTAGGGGCTTGCTTCAACCCATAAAGGGCTTTCTTCAACATGCATACATGTGTCCTTCGATCTTGTCCTTCGAACCCCTGAAGTTGTTCCACATTCTTAAGCGAGCCATGCAAGAAAGCAGTCTTAACGTCCATTTTGTGTAGGCTCCATCCTTGAGAGGTAGTGAGAGCAATAATAGATCGGATAGTGGTATATCAAACAATCAGTGAAAATATCTCGTCATAGTCCACTCTCTCCTTTTGAGAGAAGCCTCGAGCAACAAACCCGGCCTTATATTTTTCAACACTCCCATTAGCTCCATGTTTAATTTTGTAAAGCCATTTTGAGGTGACTCAACTTGTCCTTAGGTCCAGGAACTACATCCCAAACATCATTCTTCATGACTGATTCATACTCCTCATTCATCGCATCCTTCCATACTTGGTGTTTTACGGCTTCTGCGAATGTACATGGCTCACATTGAACAATAATACTTGTCGCTCAAATTGCATAGGGACCGTGACAAAGACTTAGGTCAGAGGTTGTCACTCTAATCCCCAACCTCTTCGTTCTAGTTGTCTCCCAACAACAAGCTATGGGGGGTAGACCCTATGGAAATGAAATGATGAAGGACAAGTTGGGAACCAACTAGTCCGAGAGACACAATTGAGTGGCCTAGCACTTGGTTAAATCTAGCAAGATTTTAAGGATTAGATTGAATTTATCCATTTGAGATTAACGCCTTATGGAGTCAACACTCTTGCTTTATACATTTGAAACCAAGTACCGGATGGACAACTACTATTTTAATGCTTACTATCCTATATGAGATGCAATTCCTAAGACCTATGTGAAATGCAAAGATCTTGGTTAATTTTAATTAAATGTCTAATCTAAGTATGACCTTTGATCTTTATCTATATTGAGCCTAAACATTGTAGTAACTAGCAGCGAGAAGTCAAGGTGAAGCACATGAAGATGTGATTAACAATCTCTCTCTTTGAAATCTAATGTACTCGATGCCTCTAGCGCTGCAGAGACTATGGCCCTGACGACTGCAAGGTCACTGTTTTAAATACTAAAAAAGCTAGACTTCTCAAGCAAAGATGAAAAGGTGTTCCTATCTCTCTATCAACCAAGCTTATGCTTGTAGGCCAGTTATTAAATGCACAACTAATTTTAAAATGCAATGCAAGGATGTGAGTAAATACCCTTACTAGGATTGTTTAAGTTATTCAAGTCCTTAGTAAGATTAGATCTTGAGTTTAGGAAACAAGTACTTAATAATGGTATTCAAAAGACAATCTTAACCATAAGGACAAGTGCCAATTCGATATTGAAATGTGCCCAGCAAGATAAATGATTTATCAATATGCTCAAGATGGAAATAACCAATGGAGCCCAAAGCAATGATTATAGCATTTCTTTATTTAGAACACTTAGCCAATGACTATTTAGACAACAAAAACCAATGTTTTTATGCAATTAGTAACCTCTAAAGTAATGCTCAAAACCAATTATTCAAGATGTATGCAATTAAATTTACCAATCCCCAGATCTTAGATATCACAGTGATTACTAATTAGATTCTCAATCACTTGAGAGACACTCAATGATTTTCTTTGATCAAAATACTTCAATGCCACAACCTAAATAACACAATTTAGGTGTCTTAATGTTTCAAGTGCCTTGTGAGTTAGTCTATAGTGAAAAATTTGAAACCTTTAGAGATCACACAAGGCAAGAATGAGTTAATATCCTAGCTAAGTTGCACGAAACGGGGAAACGGAATCGAGTTTCTGAAACGGGAAGCAATACGAAACACAACCTCCCCAAATTTTGGAAATGGGGAAACGCATATATATATATATATATATATATATATAATTTAAATTTATATCAGAATTTAGGACATTTAAGAAATGTTATGTGAAATCATAAAACATACATGATAAATTGAAAGCATAAACTATTACAAGTTACAAGACATTTACTCATGAATGATAAAAGAGACATAATAAAAATAGCAATATCGAAATATCCAAAACCAGCCTTTATTATATATCAAAATCTCAAAATCAGCCTTTATTATATATGAGGCTGCACATACAATAAAGACTATGAGGCTGCACATACAATAAAGACTATGAACATGTCAAGTAAAGATTTTGTTTGAGTGATGGGTACATTTTTAGTAGGGTCATGATAGAAGAGTTTGACAACCAATGTCACTAACATCAATGTACATAGAGGGATTGGTGCTCTTGATTAAATACGAGTTCCATACCCTAATACATGACAAAATCCGATGGAAACATTGCAATCACCCAATCCTGAAATCCTGAAAAACTGATAAGTCTGTTGGATTTTTAATGAGATATAAAATTCTACTTTCTCCATATAAAATCCAATGAAGTCGGAACCACTCTCAAACATCCTGAGTCATTTCATGGTAATGTTAAAAATTTAAGTAAAAGGATGATCCTTTTACTTTAAAAATTTAACATTACCATGAAACACATATAAATACTAGGGCCATAGGCTTGATCATTAGAAGCGAAGCATCCAAGACACAAATAAAATGAATAAAATAATAATACATTGCACGAATCCCAAAAAAAAAATTAAAAAAAAAAAAAATAACGTTGTTTTGGGTGGAAACGCGACTATACAGCCAAAAACATACCAGTACGACCGGAAACACGTTTCCCGGCTGTACGGTACGGGTTTCCCCGTTTCTGTTTCATTTTTTGCCTGAAACGAGGGTGGGGAGGACGTTTCCTGCAACTTGGTATCCTTAAGATAACAGAAGCAATGTGACAATAATCCAACAATAAGCTCTCTTTAATGCCAGCTGTCCCTTTCCAAATATGCAATTATTGTCAACTTAACATGAACCAGCGATGGCCTTTATGTTACTTGTTATCCAATGTTATAACAGCAGTGGATAATTTTTTATGACAGCAGAGAGATATTCATGTAATATGTGAGGTAAAAAAAAATATACACAGGAACCCAATATTAAAATCCAATCCCAGATTGGAGCAAGCTTTCTTATGGTAACACTGTTATGATTTCAGACTTTAGTGTAAACAATGAGTGCAATTATTAGAGCCTCTTGGAAAGCAGTAAGCTAACTTGAATCTCTTATGATAATTAGGACAGCAGTAAGATATTTCAATGTTAAATATGCCACAGTCCTAAAATCTTTATTTCCTTCAAGTTAAAATTAGAATGCTTGAGATAGGGAACTAATAGTGAAAAGTGTTTATGCAATTGATGTATCTTCAGACCTTTGTAATGCCTATGACAGTCAGCAATAAGCCATGCGGTGAGCCAAAAACAACAAGCCAATTGATGCAATAAATTTGTTACTTCACTTATATGCTTTGTTGGGTGATTTTAAGATATTTAAGTAAAACCTATGTCACTGTTACTATATCAGACTTCAAATGCAGAGATGTCAGTCACCAAAACCTATGATTTTAGTGAAACAAATAATGCCCATATATGCTTAAGTGACCTTTCAAAGTATTATATAAACTACAAATTCATTTCATGCCACTTAGATATGTATTTGACCACTATTAGAGAGATATTAGGTAGCTGTAGCAAACAGTGAGAAGAATAAGGTTCAGAAATCAAACCCTTGGGCCCTTTGGGCTTGCCAACTTGTTACACAGAATTTTCCAAAAAAATTAGTCCACAGCAAGGCTTGAAACCTGAAAATTTCACTGAAACCCTTGCCCAATTTAGAAAAAATTTCCAGATCTAGAAATTCCTCTTCAAACAATCACCAGAATATCTCTGAAGCTTGACGTTGAGTTTGAGAGAAAAATAGAGGATGGATCTTGCCTTCCTAGACCTAAATCCACCCCTAGAAAACCTCTTAAAATTTTCCAAGGACTGAAACCCTTGATTTTTCTTCAAATCTGATTTGAATCTCACTTGCAAAATTAAAATTTCAAAATCCCAAATCCCCAATATATTAAAAAATTAAAAATAAACCCCAAAAACCCCAGCTGCAAACAAGGGTTAGAAAATTATTTACAAAAATTCTCAGATCTACACAAATCATATACAGATCTGCTGGATCTGAGTTGTATGTGTACAAATCCGCTCCCAGATCAGTAAAAACAAGCTCTTCTTAGCCAGATCTACCAAATGAGCACAATCTTATTGGGGATAAATAAGTAAATAAAAAATATTTTTAATTTTGACCCATGATCAAGATCTCTGCAAAACAAATAACCGTCAAATAGATCTTAGAAATTTAACACAATGGGCTTTTGGGTCTCTAAACTTGGGAGTTGGTTGGTCCAACCGAAGACTTCCCTTCACACCCAAGATCTGAATCTCAATTAGATCTCTGCACACTTAAGATTAAATTTTTACGTTCAAAGAGGTCAGATACACATTAAAACCCTCAGGATCTAGAGATACCTGCTAGATCTATCAAGTTAGAATGTTTTTCTAAAACCCAATACCTAATGCAAGATACATGTGAAAATAGATAATCCAAACACTGGCAAATGAAACTAAAAACTTATAAATTTAAATCAATAGAGCATTAAGGCACATGATTCAAAAAAATATTACCAGCAGACAGAAGAGGAACACCAACATGAATAAACCCCAAAGACTTCTATTAATTCTAGGATAATATTGAAATAGCAAAGCTTGACATAGAGCTTTCTTAAAAAATTTGTCATTTGAGAAGCAAATGACTCCTAATTTATAAATAAATTATCCAAATGGCTAGTTGGCTTGATCCCCATCAAAATAATCTCGACCGTTGATAGATATTTGACTGTCTTTTAATCTTCACCGTCGAAAATCTTTATTTTTTTGAGGAATTTTCGAATTTCACTTTTAATCCATTTTTATTAGCTCAAAATGCTATTTTTCTCAAAAAATTGACTTTAACTTAACCACCAAGAGCCCAAGGGTCCATTTTTTCTTGAAATTTTCAATATTCCTTTGGTGGGGGTCCTCCAAAAATTAATTTCTTTAGGACCCACGAATTTTTCCACTTGGAGAATTTAATTTCTCTAGGATTTTAATTTTGACTCTAATTAATAAAACTTCTGGCTTAGGATTTTAATTTATTTTTGCCAAAAAATTTAATTAATTGACACTTGAGGAGATTGATAATTTTCCCACCCTCTAATATTTTAGCCATGGTGTCTAAATATGAGGGACCATGCACAAAAATATTTTTGACATCAAATAATTACATTTCAACCCTCAAAGGGGGAAAATTCGTTCATTATAGACCCTCAATTTATTACCCAATTCCGCGACTCAATATGATCCAGTAGACGAAGTGATTTGGAATAAAATAATTTAGCTAATTAGCTTAAATTATTCCCAAATCACTTTTACAAAAGAATCGAGTAAAACACTAGGACTCACCTAAGACCTTGACAACAAATTCCACACCAGCTTTGGGGTGAGGATGGAGGGAAAAACTTTGTCGATTATCCGTGTCTAGAAACACAGATAAATCAGTGAGACGAAAAACCTCCTGGGATGAAAATCATTGCCAAAATAATAGGCTTACCTAGGTTGTTACATACATATATGGTCTTACTAGGATCATTTACATTACAAACATTGAAGAATGGGTTTACAACTGTGATAAACTAATGAATGATGATGATGAATCCAGGATGATCTAAATGCTCGAACATGATGGAATCCCTTTGCGAAAAAGTGTACTGCTATAGGGTAGCTGACACGAAGTGGTCAACAGTACCCATAGCAGCTAAGTACCCTTGATACCTGTTCGGCCTCTTACTTTCAAGAAAAGTCCCTCTTGGAGTAATATGTTTTTCAACATCTTCAAGAGTCTCTTTGAGCCACAAAGATCTTTTCCTTGAAGCAGAGGGATCAATGGGATCCATCGGGCATCGACTCATCTATCGGAGGTTCATCTTGCCTTCCTGCAACATCATCATTGTCCTTCCTTGGGATAGGGAGATCTTTGGCCTTCCCAAGGGCAGAATCTTCATCGAAAGTGACATCATGGCTTATTTCCACTTCTCTTTGACCAAGCACATAGATTCTATATGCCTTTGAATTTTCACTGTAGCCAACAAATGTACCTTTCTTCCCAGATGCTTCTAACTTGTTTCTTTTCTCTTTAGGCACATGAAAATACACGAGGCACCCAAATATTCTAAAATGAGAAACATCAGGGTTCTTACCAATGAAAACTTCTTCGGGTGTCTTGAAATCCAATGCTTGATGCGAGCTCTTATTTTGAACATATATGACAGTGTTGGCAACTTCTCCCCATAAGAACTACGGTAGGCCTTAGTCATCGAGCATGGCACAGGTGGCTTCTATGATTGTTCGATTCTTCCTTTCAGCAACTCCATTTTGTCCAAGAGTATATGGAGTGGTGGTCTCCCTCTTAATGTTAGCTTCTCTACAAAATCATTGAATTCATTTTATTCATATTCGGCTTCATTATCGGTCCTCGATATTTTGATCTTCTTCCCTGTTTGATTTTCCACCAACGCTTTGAAAGAACGGAACCATTTGAATACTTCATCCTTCTTCAAGAAATAGATCCATGTTTTGTGAGAGAAGCCATCCACAAAAATTGCATAATATAAGTATCCTCCCAATGATGTTACAGGAAACATTCCAGATAGATGAGAATAGACCAATTGAAGAATGTCGATAGTTTGACTTTCACTTGAAGGGAATCGTCCCTTGTGAGTTTCCCAGCTACACAACCCTGCCAAACTCCTTCATGATTTATGTTGAACTCAAGCATACCTGTGACCATCTTCCTTACCCCAGGTAAGGCTTTGTAATGAAGGCGAGCAAATCTCCGGTGCCATAATTTAGATTGAAGAAAAGTATCGCAATCCAAAGCTCTCAAAGGACTTCCTCCAACTTGATAGAGACCTTCAACCCTAAATCCAAGTGTAAATGCATCTTTAGGGTTTCTTTGCCAAATACATACATTTCCATCAATGAATGTTATCATGAAGCCTTTATCTTCCATCGCAGAAATAGACACTAGGTTCTTCTTCAAATCAGGTACATACAATACTTCTTGTAGATGAATGGTATGACCTTGATTTAAGTGAAGAGTGACAATCCCTATCCCTTTCACGGGGTAGGTGGCATTTTTTCCAAGTATGATCTTCAAAATAGTCTTTTTTTCAATAAAATTTGAGAGGGCCTCCTTGTACCCAGTGAAGTGACTTGAGGCACAACTATCATTCAACCAATAATCCAGAGTGTCCGGAGGAGAGGCAGTAGTGAGGAAGGAAATGAGATAAAATTCCCTTTGTTTTTCTACAACAATAGTTTCCTCATACCTGGAGTTTCTCGTCCTTTTGGGAGGTCGACCATTTCCATATCGAGCAGCGGGAGCATTTCTTTTTCCTTTATTTTTGAATTTGTTGTTCCTTTGATTGTCATTGCCTTTGAAATTGTTGTGGTTGTTGTTGTTGTCGTCATCCCGTGGAGTATCCTTGTGAGGACACTCTCTAGCATAGTGGTCAAACCTATTACAATTGTAGCACCATCCTTTTCTTCCTTATTTGAATCCCTGCTTGAATCCTTAACCTTGTCTCTTTGGACCAGCATTATTCTTCTTCTTTGCATGAGCGAAGAAAGAAGTAGGTTTATTTCAATTTGAAGGCTTGTCTCTCTCCATCATCCTCGTCTCTTTTTGAGTGCATCTAACCAATAATTCATCAAAACTAGGAATCTGTCATTGTTGAGAATGGTGATCTTAAACACATCCCATGCTCTTGTAAGACCTCCAAGAGCGATGAGAGTGAGCTTCGTGTGAGCAACAACTTCTCCAATCAATAGAAGGTCATTCTTGATTTTTGTAATCCTCGTGAAGTAAGATTGGATAGACTCCCCTTTATCCATCTTGATGTCTTTCAACTTGTTCTTGAGAAAGAGGATTTGATTTGCATTGTTTACTTTGAACAGCCCAATCAGCTTATCATACATCTCCTTAGATGTTCCCAAATCATAAATATAGGCAACCAAATGCTTTTGAATGGAGTCTATGATAATTCTTTTAGCTTTGACCTCACCTTTCTTGTACTTTGTCTTTGCAGTAGGAGGTGGATTTGAACGAGGCTCCACCACTTTTCCCTGCACATAGTCCATAGCTTCATGCTCTTCCAAAGTCAAGTCCAAAGTCATCTTCCATGCATACTAGTCGAATTTGCCCTTGATCTTATCCTCGGATTTGAAGTAAGATGTAGTAGCCATTGAAGCTAGACCAATATTCTTGTCTAACAGCTCTCTCTCAGTGATTGTTTTTGTCTCTCTTGCTTGGGCTTTGTCTTCACCTAGGCTCCGATACCATGTTAATTTTAGATAATAATTGTATGTTCTATGCTAGAGGAAGTGTCCCTCATATTTGAAGAGGGAGACCTTCAACCTAGAAGAAGGGAGGTCTACAACCTAGATGGTTTAAGGATGACCACCAACTTTGGAATTCTTGATGCATTTCTTGGAACTCTTCCAAAATTGGCAAGAAGCTGAAGTCTTCTGCTAGAGGAAGTGTTCTGAATTCTTTGAAGAGGAAGAATATGAACCTCGCATGGATGGTTTAAGGCTGTCCACCAACCAAAGGCATGCTCATGGGCATCTGTGTCACTGGATACAACTCTAAATCTGGAATGACAGGTTGTGGCTCAGGCTCGCTTGAACTGCTGTGTCTTTGGCTACAACTCTGAATTTGGAAGGAGAGATTGTGGCTCAGGCTCGTTTGAACTGTTGTGTCTCTAGCTACAACTTTGAATCTGAAATGAGAGATTTTGGCTCAGGCTCACTTGATGTCGCTTCAAAGCTTGTAGATGACCACCATTTTCCCCCATATCGGGTACAAGGTGAGATGATGGTGAAAACTCAACTGCAAGACTGTTCAATATTCTAGAACAGGGTCTGACATATGACTTAAACATCTTCTTGGCTGTTGATGCCCATTGTCAAGAAGCGATCCATCCAAGATGAATCTTTGTTCTTGCAGGAGGCTTGTTTTTGTAATATTCCTAATTAGCCCAAGCTAATAGGAATATTCAATTTTGTTTTCATTTTCTTGTTACAAGAATAAAATTGTAAAGGAGGACAAATTAAACTCCTTAAATAGCAAAATAAATCAATGCCCATGTGAACAAGGCTAAATCTGGGCTGCCTTAATAAAACTCCCTCATGTGTGAAAGGGGATTGTGACAATTGACTGGGTCAACAGGACCAAATCTACAGTGCTGTCCGGATGCAATTCACCTAGATGAACAGCACAGATCTAGTTGGAGGTTTCAAATGTGAAAGGAGCTAAACCTTTGAGATGGTTTAGGGTTTTGCAAGGCTTTCATCCTATAAATGAAAGAGGAGAGCAGCGTGAGAGGGGTTGTTGAACATATTGTCTTGAAAGGATTTGTCTGTTTAGACACTTCTCATTCTTTGGCTGTTTGGCTGAGAATAGTGTTGTTTAGCACTGGGTGTTCCTGATCGAGAATCCCACCTCTTTCCTTGAGAGGCCTCTTGGAAGAGTCTTGCATTTCTTGTCCACTATCAAGCATTTGGCCAAGCTTCTTCTTCCAACTACAACTCAGATCCTGTTGAGGGTTTGGTTGTCCTTGTGAGCAGCAGCAAGTGGAGGCTAGATCTATTCAGATCTAGGCCATTCTAGTGCCTCTTTTCAGTGGGAAAGCCTTCTATCCCATTAGCAAGAGTGTATTAGCTGATTGGAGCTTCAGATCTACAACTTGGCATCAGGCCAAACTCTACATCAAGCCTACAGTGCAGTTTATCTCCCTGTACTGCGTTATTTTGCAAGCAAAGTGTTGCAAGGTGTTTGGCAACTATTTGGAGGAGAGATCTCTGGTGTAAAGGAGCCTTCCTTACACTGTGGTGATCCATGGATTAGCCATCTAATCCATGTATGTTTCAGATCTGATCTATTCATTGATCTATCTACTTCAAAATTTCTGAATCATTCTGCAGATCTGCTGCAGTAGACCTCAGATCTACCCTCTGTGCTACATGTATCGCTGAAAACCCCAAGGGGGATGTACAATAGAGACAGTCTAGTGTACAGATCTGATATAGATCTAATCTTCTGTACACAGATCTGTCCTAGATCTGAGTTGTAACCAACAACTGTTGTTTACTCATAAAAATAACACTGTCAAGGCTTTACAATGAATTATATTGTTGCAACACCTCTTTTAGAGGGTTTTTCTTCATAAAAGTCACCATCTTTCTCTTGTACATTGATTGGGCCACATTGTAAATCTGATTTACCATTGTATAAGATATTTTTGAGCTGTCATATTGGTCTCTTGCTACTGCTATCTAAAACTGCGCTATTTTCTGGGCAGTGTTCTTTTGTATTGCTGTAGTCCCTTCTTTGGGCAGTTTTCAAGCCATACTGGGTGTGGGAGATCTGTTTAACCCGCCTAGTTTGATTTGTTTCTGATCTCCTCTTGGATTTGGGTCTTAGATTATCAGATCTAAGGGATCCAATGGCTGATTTCAAGAGTTGTAGCATCCATTCCTGAAAAATGCGTTTTTCAGGCATGCCTTGCTAGCAGTCCTGATTTTGGGATATTACAGTGGTATCAGAGCATCTTTCTTGGCACAGCCTGTGCTTTGCTTATTGAAAAGCCAATATGTCTTTTCATGAAAGGAAAATGTTGATGAAGAAGTGTGGTTACACCGAAGACACAGAAGTAAATGGTCCAAACCCTTTATCTGGAAGTTTGCAGAGAGAAGAGTTCTCAAAAACTCTTTCTCAAGCTATGCATGAACTGAAGGAAGAAATCTAGGGGATGAAGAGGGAAAGACATGCAGATCCCTCAGGAGGATTCTCACATCAAGAAAGCCCCAGTACTTCCTACCATGTGTGTGAGCATTCAGCCACACAACCTGATCTGCAACGTTGGAACATGCCTACATTCTTGTCAAAGAAAGAAGGAAAGGGAGGAACACCAAAGGAGGAGTCTCTTGGTGATTGTCTCCAAGAATATGAGTCTCTATTAGAGAGATTCAAAGAGCATCTCAGTTTCCCAGAGTTCTGTCAACTCAAAGAAGCAAGATCTAGCACCTACAGTAGAAGAAGAGGGTGCCTTCAGCACACTTTGGGTAGATTCTCTCTACCTACTTTTGATGGATCACCTAAAGACTCAGCCAAGTCTTGGGTAAGGAAGCTTGACACATACTTTCAGCTGCATCAAGTGTCAGAAGAAGAAGCCCTTAGAGTAGCAGCGCTGCGTCTTCAAGGGAAAGCTTATGCTTGGTGGCTATTTGAATCCTCTTCCTTAAAGGGGATACACATCTCTTCTTATGCAAGGTTCACTAGGAGACTAGTGACAAGATTTGATGAGAGACATTTTCAGACTTCTTGGGAAGAACAAATCAAGCCCAAGAAATCTGCATCTTTGCATAAGTTGGAAGATTCCATGGAGCCAACTCCAGTCCTAAACATTGTTGAGGGGGTTGAGGATCTGCTGCACAAATTGCCAGAGGCAAAGGCCCCACTACAGCAAGATCTCTTTTATCAAGGAGAAGACATAAGGATTCCTTCTTCACTAAGAGATCAAGAAAAAGGATCTCTTGATGATGAAGCAGTCTCCACTGATGAGGAGAAGAGAGAGAAAGAGTAGAGAAGATCCTTCAGCATTGTGCTAGCAGGAGGAGATCTATTTTCATTTGGAGATGGAGATGAAGCAATGGCTTCCACTAGAGGGGTTCTTGCACCTTTGCAAGGAATTCCAAAGGATCTTCCATATGGAGGACATGAGCAGCATGTGTCTCTGCTAAAAGACAATGAGACAGAACAAAGGAGGGATCACATGGTTGATCCACTATCAGAAGATGGGGCAAATGCTCCAATCGGAAGCACTCTTACGCCACTAAGAGGGGTCTCCAAGTTTCATAAGACTTCCACACAAAAATCAGAGGTGAACTTGCGTTGTGGAAGCAAGGGAATGTTGATCCCCTCTGATAAGCATGGGAGAATGAACCATGAGGCTTCACTGTCTTGTGGAAAACCACCTGGGAGACCACCTGATTCAGATTTGGTGAGGGGTGTCCCACATCTTGATGCTCCACTCATGAGTCCAAGGAGAACTGGAGCATTAGAAGACAAGGCTACAGCGCTGGGAGGCTTGGGTAAGCTCAAGGAGAAGGGAGATCTTGTTCCCTTATCATCACCACCCACTCTCATATCTGGATCTGCGTTGTGAGAGGAGGAGAATGGAAGAATCAGCCTTCCAACACACACCTTTGGCATGAGGGATGCCAAGGAGAAGATCAGCAATATGACAAACATTCCTGTGGATGTATCATCAGCACTGTCATTGTTGAGCAGTGTAGATATGTATTGGAAATCTCAACTGCTTGTAGAGCATTCCAAAGATCTTCACACATGCATGATACTTGATGACATGCTGCAAAAAGAAGGCTACTTAGTCCAAAGAGGGGTCATCTATCATCATGGTAGAGTCTTCTTATCTAGAGCTTCCAAGCTCAAGCAGAAGATACTACAAGGAGCACACAAGAGTTCTTTCACAGCCATATGCAGTCAATGAAGATCTACACTCTAACCATGAGGAGCTTTGATTGGGAAGGCTTGAGAGAGGAACTACATCAGCACTTTCAAGAGTGCATGAGCTGTGTGGAGTTGGGGCAGCCAAGGGTGATGCAGGGGCATTAGGCAAAACAATTCCCATGCATTTTGTTAGACTTAGGGGTTCTAGTTTTCAAAAGAGTTAGATTTTATGTAGTGAATCTAGTGGGTTTTATTTATTTTAGTTAAATGTGGAGAATTGTAACTGCCCTCGAATGATTAGTGGGCATAGGAAGAGATAGTCACTTTCAGTCTATCTGGGGATTAGGCTAAATTTAGAACTGTAGGAATTTCAGAGTTTTGTTGAGCGTTAAAGGAATATGAAACAATTACTGTTAATTTGTATAAATAAGCCTCTGTGGCATGGACCTGCAGACCTGCATTGGGCTGCATAGAGCGTAGGAGAGATCTGCAGAGAATAGGTTGCAGAAAGGCCAATTGATCGAAAATCTGGCCAACCTGGAAGTTTGTAAGTAAATTCATCTAAATATATGAATGTATTTGTTCAATACTACATGAGCATAAATGGATGTAATTTCTGTATGATTGAGCTCTGAATCTAAATAGGCAATGTATAAGATGTGCATATGGAAACCCTGTGTTAAAATCTGAAGCAGTGATTGTAAGTGTTTGTGAATCAATCACCGAGTGATCGATTTCCCAATTTGCCTCTATTATTGATTTACTTTCTGTGTGAATGGCTTGAATTTCATAAGCGAGAGTAAAAGAATGTGTAATTAGACCCTGCAAATTGAGGGCTTAAATGATGTTCTGCATCTGATGGAGAATTTGATGTCGATTAATGAGGTGACTAACATGAGCTTGTGATTTCAAGCTTAAATGTATGATGGGTTGTGCGTTCCCTTGAAGAAACAAAGAGAGGTTACAGTCATCGACCACTGTAAGGGTCGATGACATCGACTGGTTGAAAGTCCGCATAAATTTACTGTTAACAAGGTTGTAAAGGGTTCAATTCAATAGTGTCTGTATAACGCGTTGATGGAGCGATGGAGGGCTCGTGTTCACGCCTGTGGTATGTTTAAAATTGATAGGAGCGGAGTTCTTTTAAGTGCATAGACGTATACTGAACAGAACCATGTCATGGACATTTCAAGGCGGAATATAGAAGGCGAAGGCAGAGTTTGGTCATAATAGAGCGTTAAGAAAGAGACGGAACCTCGAGCACAAGGGGAAGTGGAACCACGAGGAGAGCATGAACAGTGTAAGTTGTTTTGGAGGTGAAAGGTGGTTTTCGCGCGATTGAGAAGTGGTAAAGAGTTTTTGGAAAAAAAACGCGATGTATGTCATGGGTTGACGCATGGCCACAAATGGTTTTGGTAAACCATTTATATTGCGCGACTTTTGTGAATTAACACTCGTTCATTTAAATCACGCGATATGCGTTCGGGTTCGTTGGATCATCGGAGTTGAAGCGACGATGTGTCCGCTGTTGGATGTCGAGGGAAAGTTAAAGGCTGGGACCCATCTCATCGCGTGATGCTAAGGAGTTAAAGGGCGAGCGAGGTTATCTGCGCGACCGTCGTTGGATTATGGAATGATAGCGCGAGAGTGACCCAACCGTTGGATGTGAAAGTATGTTAGTGTTGGGCCCCAACATCGTTGTATGTGGGCGACTGGTCTTTTAATAAAGTCTGAGTTATATATATATGGACGAATATCCATAAGAGATGGCGGTTTAATTGATGTGTGACATATGTGTGACATATGTGTTACATATGTAGTGGAGCTCAGGCGTAATTGAGGCGACAGATTATCAAGCGTGGGGTATATTTGCTATAGCATTGTTATGTAAGAGCTGAGCTAATTAGTTAACATAACAATCGTGTACATATATATATAGTGGCCGAAGACATATGCGGAAAAAAGGAAGCTCTGTCGTATATAGATATAAGTGTGAGGGTCTATGTTATAGGTTGGACTTTATGATAAAGTTCATTAGGTCTCCATAAGGCGAAAGTGCAAAGACTGGGTTGGTTGGTTGACGGAAATAGAATGATTTCCAATGTCCGCGAAGTGGGTTTCCTTCTATGGTTTGCAACCATAGAGTTATTATAAAAGGAGGGCTTCCGCTTATGTAAGTGGATTGTATGGTTTCATTTGAAGAGCATTATTATATGCATTCTAGGTTCTGTAACTTTTGAATAAAAAGCTTCCGCATTATTAATTCTGAAATGAGGTGTGTGGTTTCATAACCAAGGGAGGAATTTAATTTAATATCTCAATCTCAGATTGAGATATTAAAACACCCAGATGACTTAAATTGCCAGTTCTGAAATTGAAACATTGGAGTTTGCCCAGATTGCGGATTTGTTTGGGGGCATAAATTTTGAATGCATTTGACATGCAGCCATGAGAGATTGAAAATGTGACTAAATAGGGACTGTGGGTTTTACCCGCTATCATTGTCGTATCAAAGCTGGAATAGCTCTTGAAAATTGATTTTTTTTGCACATGTACTAAAGCAGTGAGGAAAAGTTTGATGTTTAATCTGTTTAACAGAATTTACAGATTTGAAGAAGCATACAGTGAAGGCCTCCAGAGGTGCAGAATCTGGAGCTGAAGACAAAGTATTTTGCAGCTTGCAGCAGACAGAGGTGCAGTGCAAGTAAGAGGAACAGCCAGATCATTCAGGGATCTTGGGGGGTGAGTTGATGAGCCTTATTTGACTCTGGTTTGAAGATATTGTTTGCAGAATGCAGAGTGCAAGCAAGTGAGGAAGACATCTCAGCAAAAGGCAGATCACAGCTTTGAGAGCAGTGATAAAGGAATCCAGTAGAGGATTCTAAAGTGAAGAAAAGAGTGTGGCAGAACCCGGAGGATTCCCAACTGAGATTGGATAAAAGAAGAACAGTTGTGTTCTTGAGAAGTTGCAGAGTGAAGCCTAGGGAGAGCAGAAGAGAGTGCTCAGAAGGTTCCAGCAGATAGGGGACCAGTAATTGCCAAAAGCCGGATCCAGAGGAAGGGATTGGTGAGGTAAGTTGCAGCAAGAGAGCTAGTTGTTGCAGAGGCTTAGTGCAGCTTGTGAGTGAAGAACTCATGGAGGAGAGAATGGCTACTGATAGCCATGGCAGATATTGCAGAGGTTCTGAGAGAGACCACAATAGAAGAGTAAGGGAAGATGCCAAAGCTAATGGCATGAGGAAGAAACTCACTGATGAAGAATATTGGAAAGTGATAGTTGAGATCAGCAAGCAGCTTTATGAACTGGAGAGGATGATAGAGATGATAAAGGAAAGCCAGAGAGTTGGTTGGCTCATGAAGAAGAAGGTAAAGTGGCAGAGGCTACAAATGAAGAGAGAGCAGATGATAAATGCTCAGCAGAAGGAGAGATTACTCAAGATGATTGAGTGTTTCCAAAAGGACTTGAAGACTGAAACTTCAAGTGAGACCAAGGGGTCAAATGGCCTTACATCTGACAAATTTTGTATGTTTGCAGGGAAAACATGTGGAGTTGAACAAACTGTTGATGTTGTCACTAAGAAAGAAAATGGAACAGCCAAATGTTTTGAAAATGTCCATGCACAGTTGGAGGAAGGTTCTGCTTTCCAACATATTGGAAGCAGAGAAGATTTAAATTATGATGATGGCCAGAAGCTGGAGGTTGGACAGCTTGAAGAGACTGAAGAGAAGACCATTGAAGAATCTCTTAAGTGTATAGAAGACTTGGAACAGCAAGAAGATTTGATGATTGAATCATCAAAGGAGACCATGAGGTCTTATGGTTTTATAACTGACAAGTTGTGTGTGAATGCAGGAATTGATGAAGACAGTTCATATGATGAAACTGTGGTAAATGAAGCTGACTGTTACCAAGCAAAGTATGATGATGACTATCTTTCAGATGAAGATCAGATTGAATTGCGGCAACAGAAGGAATTCATTAATTCCTTGTTTAATAAAAGGGATTGCTTCAATGAGGGCAAGACAGCTATGTTTGATGATGACCAATTTGTTACTAATGCTGATAATGACAAATTGTTTTTGTTAAATGGCCAAGTGAAAAGTGATGGATTGAAAATTGAAGTTATTGCAGAAATGGGAGATCAGAATTCTATTCTGATGAAGGCTGAAGAGATAGTGACAGCAAGGAACTTGGCTTGTGATCGAAAGGAAGATAGTGAAGATTGTGAAGATGTTTTCTCAGATGAGATGACAGGATTGTGTCATAAGTTGAGTGTTCTGGAGCAGAGGACAGAAACACAAAGAAAGGGTGTTCAGATTGTAAAGCCAGAGATGACTGAAGATGAGGAAGTTCATTTTTATGAACTAGAGCAGAGAGACATCCTTGAAGAGGATGATGCAGAGAAGGGACTAACTGACAGTCTCAAGGATTGGAATCAGCATACTAATGTGCCGATGGAAAAGAAAAGAATTTTGGGAGAGCATACCGAAACGCTGGCAGAAGAGAGAAAGGCATTGAGGCCTTGTGATTTTTGTTTTGGCAACTGTTTGTGAATGCAGATCCTGTTGATGCTGGAGGAAAATTGACACTATTGGGCAGTCAATTAAAAGAAGAGAATGAAAATTTTATGAGTCTCAGAAAAGACTTAGAACTGTAGAAAGAAGAATTGGTGATTGAGTCATCAATTGAGGCCACTGGGTCTTGTGGTTTGGAAATTGACAATTTGGCTGTATTGATAGGTATGGCACAAAACAATCCATCTCTTGGGATTGTTTTGAAGGATGATGAAGTGTTGCAAAAGAGGGAAGGTGAGGCTATCATGCCTCATGTGAAGGGGCTTGTTGTTACTGATAATGACAAGAAGGAGCTGATTTGCCTGAATAGCCTAGAGAAGACTGTATGGCAGATTTTTGGGGCTGCTACAGCAGTAAAAAATCAGAATTTTACTCTGATAGAAGATGAAAAGGCAGCATTTGAAGAACTTGATTTGATTGGCAAAATCAATCAAGAGGAAGAAGAAGAAGAACATGCTGAAATCAGTTTGCAGCATGTTGATGATATGGTTATACAGAAGGGATGGCTGAAATGTTTGATGAAAACATTTGAAGAGAATGAAATGCCAGAACAGCAGCTTGGAGTGTTGCTGGAGGAAATGTTGGAGCAACAAATTGAAGTGTTGCCAGAAGAGGAGGAAGAGACACTAAGATTTTATAACTTTGATGTTTGTTTTATGACTGCAGGTACTGAAGGAAGGACTAAGGGATGTTTAGTCCGGAAGAAGAGAAGAGATGATGGCAGTAACTGGCAATTTAAATACCAGTGTGAAGAATTGCTGAAGTCAGAGAGAGGAGAGATTGTCACATTTGATAATCACGAAGAATTTTTCTGTAGCAGAAGAAAAGAGGGTATGGATGATTGGGTGGCAGTAAGAAGAGCTACAGACACAGCTGAAGTAAGCATGGCAGTAGGAAGAACTACAGCAAGCACGAGATTACAGCAAGAGGAAGTAGAAGTTCAGCAATCAAGATGGAGCAGTATCCAGCAGTCAGAAGACATATTAGATGCAGAAATTGCCTTGATAAGAAGACTGATGGTGAGAGTGTCTGAGAAAAAGACAGCAGCAAGAAAACAAAGGAACAGCAGCAGCAAGGGAAAGACAGTCACCAACTGTGAAAGCTTAGCAAGTGGAAAGATGCAGCATAAAATATGGAAGCCTGGAGAAGTATAGAAGAAGAATGTTGCAGCAGATGACCAGTTACAAAACAAAGTGTGGGATCCAGGAAGACAAGGATGAAACCACATGATCAGGGGATCATGAATCATTTTAACCTGGGGAGACTAATGCAGGGGCATTAGGCTAAAACAATTCCCATGCATTTTGTTAGACTTAGGGGTTCTAGTTTTCAAGAGAGTTAGATTTTATGTAGTGAATTTAGTGGGTTTTATTTATTTTAGTTAAATGTGGAGAATTGTAACTGCCCTCGAATGATTAGTGGGCATAGGAAGAGATAGTCAGTTTCAGTCTATCTGGGGATTAGGCTAAATTTAGAACTGTAGGAATTTCAAAGTTTTGTTGAGCGTTAAGGGAAGAGGAAACAATTACTGTTAATTTGTATAAATAACCCTCTGTGGCATGGAAATGTAGACCTGCATTGGACTACATAGAGCATAGGAGAGATCTGCAGAGAATAGGTTGCAGAAAGGCCAATTGATCGAAAATCTATCCAACCTGGAAGTTTGTAAGTAAATTCATCTAAATATATGAATGTATTTGTTCAATACTACAGGAGCATAAATGGATGTAATCTCTGTATGATTGAGCTCTGAATCTAAATAGGCAATGTATAAGATGTGCATATTGAAACCCTGTGTTAAAATCTAAAGCAATGATTGTAAGTATATGTGAATCGATCACCGAGTGATCGATTTCCCAATTTGCCTCTATTATTGAATTACTTTCTGTGTGAATGGCTTGAATTTCATAAGCAAGAGTAAAAGAAAGTGTAATTAGACCCTGCAAATTGAGGGCTTAAATGATGTTCTGCATCTGATGGAGAATTCGATGTCGATTAACGAGGTGACTAACATGAGCTTGTGATTTCAAGCTTAAATGTATGATGGGTTGTGCATTCCCTTGAAGAAACAAAGAGAGGTTACAGTCATCGACCACTGTAAGGGTCGATGACATCGACTAGTTGAAAGTCTGCATAAATTTACTGTTAACAAGGTTGTAAAGGGATCGATTCAATAGTGTCTGTATAATGCGTTGATGGAGCGATGGAGGGCTCGTGTTCACGCTTGTGGTATGTTTAAAATTGATGGGAGCGGAGTTCTTTTAAGTGCATAGACGTATACTGAACAGAACCATGTCATGGACATTTCAAGGCGAAATATAGAAGGCAAAGGCAGAGTTTGGTCATAATAGAGCATTGAGAAAGAGACGGAACCTCGAGCGCAGGGAAAAGCAGAACCACGAGGAGAGCATGAACAGTGTAAGTTGTTTTGCAAGTGAAAGGTGGTTTTCGCGCGATTGAGAAGTGGTAAGGAGTTTTTGGAAAAAAAACGCGATGTATGTCATGGGTTGACACGTGGCCACAAATGGTTTTGGAAAACCATTTATATCGCGCGACTTTTGTGAATTAACACTCGTTCATTTAAATCACGCGATATGTGTTCGGGTTCGTTGGATCATCGGAGTTGAAGCGACGATGCGTCCACTGTTGGATGTTGAGGGAAAGTTAAACACTGGGACCCATCTCATCGCGCGATGCTGAGGAGTTAAAGGGCGAGCGAGGTTATCTGCGCGACCATCGTTGGATTATGGAATGATAGCGCGAGAGTGACCCAACCGTTGGATGTGAAAGTATGTTAGTGATGGGCCCCAACATGGTTGTATGTGGGCGACTAGTCTTTTAATAAAGTCTGAGTTATATATATATATATATATATATATATATATATATATATATATATATATGGACGAATATCCATACGAGATGGCGGTTTAATTGATGTGTGACATATGTGTTACATATGTAGTGGAGCTCAGGCGTAATTGAGGCGACGGATTATCAAGCGTGGGTTATATTTGCTATAGCATTGTTATGTAAGAGCTGAGCTAATTAGTTAACATAACAATCGTGTACATATATATAGTGGCCGAAGACATATGCGGAAAAAAGGAAGCTCTGTCATATATAGATATAAGTGTGAGGGTCTATGTTATAGGTTGGCCTTTATGATAAAGTTCATTAGGTGTCCATAAGGCAAAAGTGCAAAGACTGGGTTGGTTGGTTGACGGAAATAGAATGATTTCCAATGTCCGCGAAGTGGGTTTCCTTCTATGGTTTGCAACCATAGAGTTATTATAAAAGGAGGGCTTCTGCTTATGTAAGTGGATTGTATGGTTTCATTTGAAGAGCATTGTTATATGCATTCTGGGTTCTGTAACTTTTGAATAAAAAGCTTCCGCATTATTAATTCTGAAAGGAGGTGTGTGGTTTCATAAACAAGGGAGGAATTTAATTTAATATCTCAATCTCAGATTGAGATGTTAAAACACCCAGATGATTTAAATTGGCAGTTCTGAAATTGAAACATTGGAGTTTGCACAGATTGCGGATTTGTTTGGGGGCATAAATTTTGAATGCATTTGACATGCAGCCATGAGAGATTGAAAATGTGACTAAATAGGGACTGTGGGTTTTACCCGCTATCATTGTGGTATCAGAGCTGGAATAGCTCTTGAAAATTGATTTTTTTTGCACATGTACTGAAGCAGTGAGGAAAAGTTTGATGTTTAATCTGTTTAACAGAATTTACAGATTTGAAGAAGCATACAGTGAAGGCCTCCAGAGGTGCAGAATCTCGAGCTGAAGACAAAGTATTTTGCAGCTTGCCGCAGACAGAGGTGCAGTGCAGGTAAGAGGAACAGCCAGATCATTCAGGGATCTTGGGGGGTGAGTTGATGAGCCTTATTTGACTCTGGTTTGAAGATATTGTTTGCAGAATGCAGAGTGCAAGCAAGGAAGAAATCTCAGCAAAAGGCAAATCACAGCTTTGAGAGCAGTGATAAAGGAATCCAGCAGAGGATTCTAAAGTGAAGAAAAGAGTGTGGCAGAACCCGGAGGATTCCCAACTGAGGTTGGATGAAAGAAGAACAGTTGTGTTCTAGAGAAGTTGCAGAGTGAAGCCTAGGGAGAGCAAAAGAGAGTGCTCGGAAGGTTCCAGCAGATAGGGGACCAGTACTTGCCAAAAGCCGGATCCAGAGGAAGGGATTGGTGAGGTAAGTTGCAGCAAGAGAGCTTGTTGTTGCAGAGGCTTAGTGCAGCTTGTGAGTGAAGAACTCATGGAGGAGAGAATGGCTACTGTTAGCCATGGTAGAGATTGCAGAGGTTCTGAGAGAGGCCACAATAGAAGAGTAAGGGAAGATGCCAAAGCTAATGGCATGAGGAAGAAACTCACTGATGAAGAATATTGGAAAGAGATAGCTGAGATCAGCAAGCAGCTTTATGAACTGGAGAGGATGATAGAGATGATAAAGGAAAGCCAGAGAGTTGGTTGGCTCATGAAGAAGAAGGTAAAGTGGCAGAGGCTACAAATGAAGAGAGAGCAGATGATAAATGCTCAGCAGAAGGAGAGATTACTTAGGATGATCGAGTGTTTCTAAAAGGACTTGAAGACTGAAACTTCAAGTGAGACCAAGGGGTCAAATGGCCTTACATCTGACAAATTTTGTATGTTTGCAGGGAAAACATGTGGAGCTGAACAAACTGCTGATGTTGTCACTAAGAAAGAAAATGGAACAGCCAAATGTTTTGAAAATATCCATGCACAGTTGGAGGAAGGTTCTGCTTTCCAACATATTGGAAGCAGAGAAGATTTAAATTATGATGATGGCCAGAAGCTGGAGGTTGGACAGCTTGAAGAGACTGAAGAGAAGACCATTGAAGAATCTCTTAAGTGTATAGAAGACTTGGAACAGCAAGAAGATTTGATGATTGAATCATCAAAGGAGACCATGAGGTCCTATAGTTTTATAACTGACAAGTTGTGTGTGAATGCAGGAATTGATGAAGACAGTTCATATGATGAAACTGTGATAAATGAAGCTGACTGTTACCAAGCAAAGTATGATGATGACTATCTTTCAAATGAAGATCAGATTGAATTGCGGCAACAGAAGGAATTCATTAATTCCTTGTTTAATAAAAGGGATTGCTTCAATGAGGGCAAGACAGTTATGTTTGATGATGACCAATTTGTTATTAATGTTGATAATGACAAATTGTTTTTGTTAAATGGCCAAGTGAAAAGTAATGAACTGAAAATTGAAGTTATTGCAGAAATGGGAGATCAGAATTCTATCCTGATGAAGGCTGAAGAGATAGTGACAGCAAGGAACTTGGCTTGTGATCGAAAGGAAGATAGTGAAGATTGTGAAGATGTTTTCTCAGATGAGATGACAGGATTGTGTCATAAGTTGAGTGTTCTGGAGCAGAGGACAGAAACACAAAGAAAGGGTGTTCAAATTGTAAAGGCAGAGATGACTGAAGATGAGGAAGTTCATTTTTATGAACTAGAGCAGAGAGACATCCTTGAAGAGGATGATGCAGAGAAGGGACTAACTGACAGTCTCAAGGATTGGAATCAGCTTACTAATGTGCCGATGGAAAAGAAACGAATATTGGGACACCATACTGAAATGCTGGCAGAAGAGAGAAAGGCACTTAGGCCTTGTGATTTTTGTTTTGGCAACTGTTTTGTGAATGCAAATCCTGTTGATGTTGGAGGAAAATTGACACTATTGGGTAGTCAATTAAAAGAAGAGAATGAAAATTTTCTAAGTCTCAAAAAAGACTTAGAACTGCAAAAAGAAGAATTGGTGATTGAGTCATCAATTGAGGCCATTGGGTCTTGTGGTTTGGAAATTGACAATTTGGCAGCAGTAGAAAGTCAGAATTTTACTCTGATAGACGATGAAAAGGCAACACTTGAAGAACTTGATTTGATTGGCAAAATCAATCAAGAGGAAGAAGAAATCAGTTTGCAACATATTGATGATATGGTTATACAGAAGGGATGGCTGAAATGTTTGATGAAAACATTTGAAGAGAATGAAATGCCAGAACAGCAGCTTGGAGTGTTGATGGAGGAAATGTTGGAGCAACAAATTGAAGTGTTGCCAGAAGAGGAGGAAGAGACACGAAGATTTTATAACTTTGATGTTTGTTTTATGACTACAGGTACTGAAGGAAGGACTAAGGGATGTTTAGTCTGGAAGAAGAGAAGAGATGATGGTAGTAACTGGCAATTTAAATACCAGTGTGAAGAATTGCTGAAGTCAGAGAGAGGAGAGATTGTCACATTTGACAATCAAGAAGAATTTTCCTGTAGCAGAAGAAAAGAGAGTATGGATGATTGGGTGGCAGTAAGAAGAGCTACAGACACAGCTGAAGTAAGCATGGCAGTAGGAAGAACTACAGCAAGCACGAGATTACAGCAAGAGGAAGTAGAAGTTCAGCAATCAAGATGGAGCAATATCCAGTAGTCAGAAGACATATTAGATGCAGAAATTGCCTTGATAAGAAGACTGATGGTGAGAGTGTCTGAGAAAAAGATAGCAACAAGAAAACAAAGGAACAGCAGCAGCAAGGGAAAGACAGACACCGACTGTGAAAGCTTAGCAAGTGGAAAGATGCAGCGTAAAGTATGGAAGCCTAGAGAAGTACAGAAGAAGAATGTTGTAGCAGATGACCAGTTACAGAACAAAGTGTGGGATCCAGGAAGACAAGGATGAAACCACATGATCAGGAGATCATGAATCATTTTAACCTATGGAGTCTGATGCAGGGGCATTAGGCTAAAACAATTCCCATGCATTTTGTTAGACTTAGGGGTTCTAGTTTTCAAAAGAGTTAGATTTTATGTAGTGAATTTAGTGGGTTTTATTTATTTTAGTTAAATGTGGAGAATTGTAACTGCCCTCGAATGATTAGTGGGCATAGGAAGAGATAGTCAGTTTCAGTCTATTTGGGGATTAGGCTAAATTTAGAACTGTAGGAATTTTAGAGTTTTGTTGAGCGTTAAGGGAAGGTGAAATAATTACTGTTAATTTGTATAAATAAGCCTCTGTGGCATGGACCTGCAAACCTGCATTGGGCTGCATAGAGCGTAGGAGAGATCTGTAAAGAATAGGTTGCAAAAAGGCCAGTTGATCGAAAATCTGGCCAACCTGGAAGTTAGTAAGTAAATTCATCTAAATATATGAATGTATTTGTTCAGTACTACAGGAGCATAAATGGACGTAATTTCTGTATGATTGAGCTCTGAATCTAAATAGGCAATGTATAAGATGTGCATATTGAAACTCTGTGTTAAAAGCTGAAGCAGTGATTGTAAGTGTCTGTGAATTGATCACCAAGTGATCGATTTCCCAATTTGCCTCTATTATTGATTTACTTTCTGTGTGAATGGCTTGAATTTCATAAGCGAGTAAAAGAATGTGTAATTAGACCCTGCAAATTGAGGGCTTAAATGATGTTCTGCATCTGATGGAGAATTCGATGTCGATTAACGAGGTGACTAACATGAACTTGTGATTTCAAGCTTAAATGTATGATGGGTTGCGCGTTCCCTTGAAGAAACAAAGAGAGGTTACACTCATCGACCACTGTAAGGGTCGATGACATCAACTGGTTGAAAGTCCGCATAAATTTACTGTTAACAAGGTTGTAAAGGGTTCGATTCAATAGTGTCTGTATAACGCATTGATGGAGCGATGGAGGGCTCGTGTTCACGCCTGTGGTATGTTTAAAATTGATGGGAGCGGAGTTCTTTTAAGTGCATAGACGTATACTGAACAGAACCATGTCATGGACATTTCAAGGCGGAATATAGAAGGCGAAGGCAGAGTTTGGTCATAATAGAGCGTTGAGAAAGAGACAGAACCTCGAACGCAGCGAGAAGCGGAACCACAAGGAGAGCATGAACAGTGTAAGTTGTTTTGGAGGTGAAAGGTGGTTTTCGCGCGATTGAGAAGTGGTAAGGAGTTTTTGAAAAAAAAAAAAGCGATGTATGTCATGGGTTGACGCGTGGCCACAAATGGTTTTGGAAAACCATTTATATCGCGCGGCTTTTGTGAATTAACACTTGTTCATTTAAATCACGTGATATGTGTTCGAGTTCGTTGGATCATCGGAGTTGAAGCGACGATGCGTCCGCCATTGGATGTTGAGGGAAAGTTAAAGGCTGGGACCCATCTCATCGCGCGATGCTAAGGAGTTAAAGGGCGAGCGAGTTTATTTGCGCGACCATCGTTGGATTATTGAATGATAGCGCGAGAGTGACCCAACCGTTGGATGTGAAAGTATGTTAGTGCTGGGCCCCAACATGGTTGTATGTGGGCGACTAGTCTTTTAATAAAGTCTGAGTTATATATATATATATATATATATATATATATATATATATATATATATATGGACGAATATCCATACGAGATGGCGGTTTAATTGATGTGTGACATATGTGTTACATATGTAGTGGAGCTTAGGCGTAATTGAGGCGACGGATTATCAAGCGTGGGTTATATTTGCTATAGCATTGTTATGTAAGAGCTGAGCTAATTAGTTAACATAACAATCGTGTACATATATATAGTGGCCGAAGACATATGCGGAAAAAAGGAAGCTCTGTCATATATAGATATAAGTGTGAGGGTCTATGTTATAGGTTGGCCTTTATGATAAAGTTCATTAGGTGTCCATAAGGCAAAAGTGCAAAGACTGGGTTGGTTGGTTGACGGAAATAGAATGATTTCCAATGTCCGCGAAGTGGGTTTCCTTCTATGGTTTGCAACCATAGAGTTATTATAAAAGGAGGGCTTCCGCTTATGTAAGCGGATTGTATGGTTTCATTTGAAGAGCATTGTTATATGCATTCTGGGTTTTGTAACTTTTGAATAAAAATCTTCCACATTATTAATTCTGAAAGGAGGTGTGTGGTTTCATAACCAAGGGAGGAATTTAATTTAATATCTCAATCTCAGATTGAGATATTAAAACACCCAGATGATTTAAATTGCCAGTTCTGAAATTGAAACATTGGAGTTTGCCCAGATTGCGGATTTGTTTGGGGGCATAAATTTTGAATGCATTTGACATGCAGCCATGAGAGATTGAAAATGTGACTAAATAGGGACAGTGGGTTTTACCCGCTATCAAAGGGACTCTATGCAAGAGTCATTTCAGCCATCTCTCCCTTCTTTTGAAAGAGGAGAAATGTCCATGCACAACTCCATGTGTATGAGTAACTTTGATGGTAAAGAATCTGTTCATATAAAGCAAGTTTATTTTTCTGATTGTACATGTTCGTTTACCATTTGTATGCAGGACATGACTCCTAAAAGGAGCAATGTATCATGTAAATCTCATGGCAATTGTTGGGCCACTAAGAATTCTGAATTTGGCCACTCCCTTGATATGCAAAGGGAGATTTATTTTCACGATGGGTGCTTCCCAAAGGCACCAAATATATCTCACATTTTCTGCAATAGTGAGATGACTTGGGCAGCAAGTGGTGGGAAAACCACTTAACACATCTTGGTTTGATACAGGCAGGGGATGCTCTTCGCTGGTTCCACATGTGGGACTATGATCCACCTCCATGTACACGCATCTCTGTTTGTTTGTACATTGTCTTGATTCCCTATATTGATGATGTACTTGTACTTTTCATGGGGATGAATGGAAGGAGGAGGGAAGGCATGCATGTGCCCTATGGGATGACTACACTCCCTGTACTTTATGTTTTATATTTCATGGAGGGCACTGGTCAAACCATGATTGCTTCATGTGATTTATTGTTTCCTCATGGGATGCGCTGTTTGCATTTCATGAGAACATTGTTGGAACAAATCATGGATGGGAGGTTTGGTGAACACTTAGCTTATGAGAGAAGCATATCCCTTGTTTGTGTCACCAATGGAGGAGGAGATGGGTTGCAGCACTCACCTTATCAATTGCTTGAGAACAAGCAACATTTTGGAGAGGAGGACTGTAATATTCCTAATTAGCCCAAGCTAATAGGAATATTCAATTTTGTTTTCATTTTCTTGTTACAAGAATAAAATTGTAAAGGAGGGCAAATTAAACTCCTTAAACAGCAAAATAAATCAATGCCCATGTGAACAAGGCTAAATCTGGGCTGCCTTAATAAAACTCCCTCATGTGTGAAAGGGGATTGTGACAATTGACTTGGTCAACAGGACCAAATCTACAGCGTTGTCCAGATGCAATGTACTTAGATGAACAGCGCAGATCTAGTTGGACGTTTCAAATGTGAAAGGAGCTAAACCTTTGAGATGGTTTAGGGTTTTGCAAGGCTTTCATCCTATAAATGAAAGAGGAGAGCAGCATGAGAGGGGTTGTTGAACATATTGTCTTGAAAGGATTTGTCTGTTTAGACACTTCTCATTCTCTGGCTGTTTAGCTGAGAATAGTGTTGTTTAGCACTAGGTGTTCCTGATCAGGAATCCCACCTCTTTCCTTAAAAGGCCTCTTGGAAGAGTCTTGCATTTCTTGTCCACTATCAGGCATTTGGCCAAGCTTCTTCTTCTAACTACAACTCAGATCCTGTTGAGGGTTTGGTTGTCCTTGTGAGCAGCAGCAAGTGGAGGCTAGATCTATTCAGATCTAAGCCATTCCAGTGCCTCTTTTCAGTGGGAAAACCTTCACTCCCATTGGCAAGAGTGTATTAGCTGATTGGAGCTTCAGATCTACAACTTGGCATCAGGCCAAACTCTACATCAAGCCTACAACGCAGTTTATCTCCTTGTACTGCGTTATTTTGCAAGTGAAGAGTTGCAGGGTGTTTGGCAACTATTTGGAGGAGAGATCTCTGGTGTAAAGGAGCCTTCCTTACACTGTGGTGATCCATGGATTACCCATCTAATCCATGTATTTTCAGATCTGATCTATTCATTGATCTATCTACTTCAGAATTTCTAAATCATTCTGCAGATCTGTTGCAGTAGACCTCAGATCTACTCTCTGTGCTACATGTATTGCTGAAAACCCCAAGAGGGATGTAAAATAGAGAGAGTCTAGTGTACAGATCTGATATAGATCTAATCTTTTGTACACAAATCTGTCCTAGATCTGAGTTGTAACCTACAGCTGTTGTTTACTCATAAAAATAACGCTGTCAAGGCTTTACAGTGAATTATATTGTTGCAGCACCTCTTTTAGAAGGTTTTTCTTCATAAAAGTCTCCATATTTCTCTTGTAAATTGATTGGGCCACATTGCAAATATGATTTACCATTGTATAAGCTATTTTTGAGTTGTCATATTGGTCTCTCGCTACTGCTATCTAAAACTGCGTTATTTTCTGGGCAGTGTTCTTTTGTATTGCTGTAGTCCCCTCTTTGGGCAGTTTTCAAGCCATACTGGGTGTGGGAGATCTGTTTACCCGCCTAGTTTGATTGTTTCTAATCTCCTCTTGGATTTGGGTCTTAGATTATCAGATCTAAGGGATCCAAGGGCTGATTTCAAGAGCTGTAGCATCCATTCCTAAAAAATGCGTTTTTCAGGCATGCCTTGCTAACAGTCTCAATTTTGGGATATTACAGTTTCTGAAGCATCTGTGTGAAGAATGGGTGTGCCGACCACAGTGCTTGCATGGGTGAAGATCAAAACTGTGATCTTGCATATGGCCAACTCAATCACAGTGTTGCCATTTTACAATCTGTTGTTGCTGCTGTGGAAGAGGAGCAGAATCTAGAACAGTGGTAGGTGAGCTATCATGAAGAAATCCAGCACTCTGAAATTTTATGGGCTTGGAGTAGTCTGTAATATGAAAGGACAACTCCTTGTCATATCCAAGACTAGTTTTGTGCTTTTTGTGGACAATGTCTTCCCAAGGTCTAATGATGGGCTTGGGAAGTGCATGCTGCATTTCTGCATCTTTCTGCACATCTGCTTCTGAAATGGGTACTGCCTCTGCAATTTCTTGTTGCTGATGTGAGTTTATCTCAATGTTCTGAACAAAAACAGGTTCAGAATGATAACTCTTCTCTTTTAATTCTTCTCGCTGGAGCTCTGACTCAAACTGCAAAAATTCAATCTTTTCATGTGCATTTTGCAGGCAAGTTTGAATGTCTATGAGAGTGATTTTGTTGACTTTTACCGTATCATCAATAGTGGTCCATTGTATCATGGTATTCAGTAAGTCTAATACATTATTCATTCGAGCCATTTTTTTATCTCAAAATCAAAGGCTTCAACTAAAAATGCACCGGTATTTACATACAAGAAATACTAAATATTTTGAGACTAGGGCTAGGTCTACTAAAAAATAACAATCTTGATCATGCCAATCAGTAGCGCTCCAAACAACCAGCACAAATTCGATGAAAATAATTCCAATTGAAATGACAACAACTTCGATGGAAACACTCCAGTTGAAATGACCTTTCAATGATTCTCCCTTTTAAACCTATTCATGGAGGGGACTCTGGCAGTTCATCATGAAAGTCAATCAGGAGGTTGAGAGCAAGGGCCAGACCACATATAATGAGGTTGCAGATGAACTTGTAGCTGAATATGCAAATCTGGACAACACTCTTGTTTCACGAGACCGACAACAATATGATGAAAAGAACATTCGACGAAGGGTTTATGATGCACTGAATGTACTTATGGAAATGGAAATAATTTCAAAGGAGAAAAAAAGAAATCCAGTGGAAGGGGTTGCCTAAGACAAGTATAAATGATGTTGAACAGCTTAAACCTGAGAAATTACTCTTGAAAAGTAGGATTGAGAAGAAAGCATCTTATTTTCACGAACTCGAAGAACAGATTATAGGCCTTCAAAATCTGGTGAAACGAAACGAGCATAGATATAGTTTAGGGAATACTCCATCTGGGAGTGTATCGTTACCCTTCATATTGGTCCAGACTCATCCCTGCGCCACTATTGAAATTGAGATCTTTGAAGACATGCAGTTAGTTCACTTCGACTTTAACAACACACCATTTGGGCTATATGATGATGCATATGTACTGAAAGAAATGAACTTTTGTAAAAGGCCATGAAGATTTCTACAATGGAACTGTAATTATTACGCATCAGAAGAGGGAGAGAACATCTTAATCTAGATTTTGGGCGGAGGAACATTCGATGTTGCTGAGGTTAAAATGAAGAAACACAAAATTGAAGTCAAGGCGGGTGAGAGCTGCTAAGTCGTCTCATTCAACAGGACAGCGGAGACCTGACTCCAGGGTAGCAGCTCCGTTCTCCACCCCTTCAACTCCCCTCTTCCCAGCGGAACCCCTAGCAATCAGTAGCCCCACCTGTGCTACGTCCTAGACTGCATATTCCACGAACCAGATCAAACTGCGCCACGCTTCAATCTAGAGACGAGAGGGCATTGGTGCGAAGGGAGGAGCACGACGGAGGAATCAAATTTATTCTTTGATAATTAATACATTTAAAAACCCTTGCAACTGAAGATCAGATTCATAAAATCTATCGTGAAGCTACTCTCAAATGTGATCCTGATAAGCAGGTCGATGGAGTTGTGAGCACCGAGGGTCAAGGGCTGACTATGGGGAGGTCGAGCCACAATGTGAGGCCAATTTGTGTGAGGATGCACCAGAAGGGCCGAGCGTTTTGCGTAGAGTAGGTGGGAGCGGTTGTGTGAAGAGGCAGCGGGTAGTGTAGGGGAGGTAATGCGTTACAGCGTGCTCTAGGCAGACGAGGGAATCGTATTACAGTACATCGCAAAAATCAGAGGGATTAACCCAAGCAGAGAATCGCAGGCTCCAAGCAATAATGATGCTCGCTGATAAAACTATAACGCTGGCTTTATATAACTTGCATTCAGGAAATCTCAGGAGCGACAGAAGACAGGTAGGCAGGTCTGCAACCTCGTCAGGGAATCCAAAGTGAAGGAATTACGGGGGCAAATTTGACAGTTTTGGAATATATAAAGCGCCCAGTCTGGCCTTCAATAGAGTTTCAAATTGTTAGAGAAGCAGGTCTAAATTCTACGCAGTGAGGTCACTGTGCTTATTCATTGAGACAGAGAAGCACAGGTTTACACAGGCCACAGAAACAAGTGGCTCTGATACCATGTCAAACTCAACAATGGTGAACACCGTAAATACACAAGACTCATGAGAAAGATAAACCTTTGATGCACTATTACTCATAATGATACATATTTATCATACATGGAGTGACCAATGGATTCCATATTCCAGGGTCTCTTGGACTTCCTATGTCCGTTCATCTTCTACACCTACCCATAGAGGATTAGGTGTCCAACAGAAACAAAATGCAGAAGACAAGCCGAGACAAGAGGACACCAGATTTGGCGGATGCCAGGGAAAAACCCCAATGTGGGGAAAACCCTTTGATCAATTCTTCTTATTATTATATCAAAATGTTCAACAGAGAGAGTACAAAAGTCAAATTGACTTGCCAAATTCAAAGTCAAAACAGCCCTGTCGATTTCTACAATCAACTACAGTGAAACTTCAGCGCTAACCAAAAAGTCAAAGATGGTCAACGCAATAGTCAAACTCCTCCTTTGAAGCTCGATCAAAGGCAGTCAAACTCGGCCTCCAGCAGCGGTCAAATTCAGCCCAAAACAATCACAAAATTTGCGGTCAAACTTGGTTAACCTGTAGTCAACCCTGCGGTCAACGCATGTCAAACAACCCAGGAAAATCTCAATTAATGTGCCAGTCAATGCGGCCTGGTCAAACATAAATATTCCTCCAAAAATAGCATTTAAAACTGGTCAAACAGCCCCTGGTCAATGCTGGTCAAACTTGGTCAACTTCCTGAAATTTTCGGCCGTGCAATTCTGTTTAGAAATTCATCCTTCTTGTGCCACATGTGTGAGAGAGAGAGAGAATGCCCAATGTTGTACTAACCAATGAGAGGAGAGATAAGAATGTGTGAGTAATGATGATGCCAAATGAGTTGAGAGGTCACTTGTATTTATACAATTCGTTGAGGGTGAAGAGTCACGTCCATTGGGCTTCATAAGCCTACATGATGATGTGGCCGACCTGAACAATTTGCACATGTGTGGACATAAATTCAAAAACGCACTTCTACTTGTTCAAATTGGATGATCTTTATATCAATTTTGGTCCTCTTGAAAAGAGGAATTTAATGCAATCATCATTTACCTCAAATGAGTTGTCCCAAGGTGGAATTTGGCCGTAGTTGCCAATTTTAACACAATCACAGGGGTAGATGCAGAATGGTTGTTCCATTTCCAAAAATAGGGTATAATAAGAATTCTAATCTATATTGACTAAGTTGTGGCCATTTTAAATTTTTCGCACAAAGTAGGTAATTTTTTTCAAAACCCTCATTCTACTCCATAGGTTCTACTAAGCTAATTTTTACAGGAAAAAATGATGGTCCTACTATCAAAGAATTCTTCAAATACATGAAGTCTCACATCCCAAGAAATTGGAGATTGGCACCAGAGCTAAATTTCAAATATGAGGCAGCTATATGGGCAAAGACACTCGACTTTAAACAATTGGCAACACTTTCTGATGAAGACTTTGAAAAATTCTTCGTGGACAAATGGTCCCATGCTAGAAAACAATACAATGAGAAACATAAGGGGTTATTTTTTGTTGGTATCTCCTTATTACAGGTTCATGGATATATTCAGAAAGAGAAGATCAATGTGACTATCAATCCTAGTTGCAAGCATAATTTTATCAATATTAATTCGGCTAAAAAATTGCAAATTCCAGCAAAACATATTGAAAACACATCGGTCGATCAGGAGGTTCAAATTTATAAAGACTTGAAGATTTCTATGGATAAGTATGTGTTTCTTTTTTATTTTTATGCTTTAGATATGGATGATGTGGATATTGTTTTGGGATACCCTTGGATGGAATCCATTGGTACTATCAACATTAATGCACAGAAGAAATCCCTGAAGCTCTGGTATAAAAAGAAGAAAATTACATTACTAGATATTTCCATCAATAAATAGGTAGAGCCCAAGGAGGCCCAAGCAGAGAACTCTACAAGTACTGACAAATCAGATGAGGAATCCAGGGTGGAAGTAATAATGGAAGACAAGAAACAAGAGCAAGCACCCCAAAAGGAACCTGATACCACTTAGTCTCCATCGGGTGGAGAATTGAAGAAAGATACACCATCAATTAAAGCTTCAACATATCACCACCCACACCACCCATCAAGACAACAACCAACAAGCATGCAACAAACTAGCCACAAGGACAACAACCCCGGGAAGACACACAGAAAAGGGCAATGATACACCCACAACACATCAACACAGAGGAACCAAAAGAACCAATTTCCATCTCAAGCGAGCGAGGCACTAGCTAGATCGAGTGTTCACCTCTCTTGGATAGCTAGATGCACAAGCATGGTACCAGTGGACTACTCTTTTGAGTAGATCTTATTATTTGTGTTCTTCTCATGTTTCGGGGACGAAACATGCTTAAGGGGGGTGGAATGTAGTATGCCTAGGGGGGATAACTATGAAAGTTTCAAAATAGAAACCCTACTGCAGTATCTAAATCTACTTCGCCTACTTGTTTAATTAACATTAACAAGTTATTTTACTGAAGTATTCAGAAAAACAATAAAGTAGACACTAACTGCAGCCTACACATCTACAAATCATTTACTGAACAATACACAACACATGTGACAAGATTACACACGATTTTTCGGACAAATGTCCCCGAAAAAACCCAGTGCGGGAAAACCGGTGCAGCAGCTCTAGAGGGTTTTATTATTATGCATAGTCCGAATACAAAATTCCGAGCACCAAAAATGGCCCTACAGAGATATTACACAGCAATTTATACCTTCCACTCAAAGACGGAAAATATGGCTATATCACACCCTCAAACGGGATTTACAGATCACGACCCCTTTCTGGCCCACCGGAACCCTCAGCGTTGCCTCTGCAGCCTCTGCGTCAGCCCTCATTGGCCAGCGTCCCCACTGTGTCACCCTAACTGGTGTTGTGCTGCATCTGCGCTGCCCTGGCTGGGCCTGCGTCACCCCGGCTAGTGCTACCCTAACTGGGCTTGCGTCAACCTAGATGATGTTGCGCTGTCACCCTGGTTCGGCTAACGCAGTCTTCTGCGTGGTGCTGGTTGAACTGCGTCCTCTTGGCTGGCTCTGCGCTGACTGGTACTCACTGCCCCTCTGCTGCTGTATTCTCGGCCTTGGATCAGGTCATCCCTTGCCGATCTCTGCCCCTCACTGCACTGGAAACTCGTTTCGAATTTCTCAACAAACCTCGCCCCAGAAATTTGACTTAGCTTCAGTGCTTTCCCTGTGTGTGTGTGTCCTCCAACTGACCGCAAGCCTTTCCTTTATACTTTTCTCGTTGGAAAACCAACAGCCGTGATCTAATCTCTAATCGACGACTCAGATTAAAAAAATGTATGATCCACGTCACTTAGAACATTTCATCACATGTGTTTAATTAATTCACTTTAATTTTTCTAATGCCCTACGTTAGACTTAGGGTCCTAATTTAAAAAATTAATTATTAGACTAACTTCAACACCAGATGAAATTTCTCCAAACACTTTCTGGGTTTTGGATATCTCGTGTGTCTTAGCCCCTCCACAAAGTTTCGGAGCTAGAGGACACACGATGCTACCCCAAAATCTCAACACTCCCTCTTACCGAGGAGTGTGCTCTAGCAATACATCCACACCAAGTATTGCCTGACCTCGGCATCAGTCTCTGTGCTGCTGATGCTTGGCCTGCTGCCCTCCATCCACTGTGCTGTTGCTTTCTGTACTGCCGCCCATGTCGCTGCCACTGACACTGCTACATCCATACTGCAGCTCCCTCTCAATTTGCTGCATCATGTTGCCCATAGCACTGCCATTGCTAACTGTTGCACTGCAACTTAGTTGTTGAGAAGTAAGCAACTGAAGGACCCCTGCCCAATCACTGACAAACAAGTCAGTTGGCCTGCAACTCATCACTTAAGCTTCCTTGGTTGTTGCGCTGCGCTGTCTCCCTGAAGCCACTACATTGCTGGTGCTCTGCACTGCCCCCTCTGCGCTGCTTTAGTCCCATCAGCCTCTGCGTTGTTGCTCATATGTTGTTGCTACCTTTGCACTACGTTGCTCCCATCTACAGCGTCTCAGCTCTGCCCTCTTCTTCACTGTGATCTTCTGCACCCACTGCCGAACTTGTCCTGCTACTGTCTTAAGGCTCCTGTAGCTCATATGTGATCCAAGAGTTTGGGCACCTCAAGGATCCTACCTGCACCATCTGTAGCTGCTCTACAGATCTATATCGCCCCACTTACATGGCTCATGAGCACTCATGGCTACGTCATCATCACTACCATCGTCCCCTTCTGCTGATGTTGCCTTGGATTCAAAAGATCCCTTGTCCTTCTTCTTAGGACAATTGCTAGCGAAGTGTCCAAGTTCACTACAATTAAAGCACCGAACCTTGGATAGGTCCTTATTCTTCTTCCCTTGTTGCCTTTGTCTCTTTGATGCAAAGGCTGCATCCTCCTCATCCTCTTCTTTTACTTTGACTATACCGTTGTTGTTGCCTTGCCTCTTGGTAAATCTCTTGATTTCCTCCTAACGGAGGATTTCCCACATGTCCGCCCAGGATGGTAACGCTGCCCTGCCCAAGATGCTTTGGACAAGCGTTTCCCATTCATCGGTGACTACATTCAGGGCAGTCTTCAGCAAGAGAACTTCATCCGGAGTCGTACCCATGGCAATCAGTTGGTCCCAGATAGTCTGAAGTCTAAAGAGGAAGGGATCGATTTCCTCACCCTTCTGCATCTAGAACAACTGCATCTGGTTCTCCAGAAGCATCTTCCTCTGGATAGAGCCTCCTTGATACATCGTGTCCAAAGTTGTCCACATTTCATTTGTCGTGTTCTTCCCGGCAAAATGTGGAACCACGTGATCCTTGACTCCATCCATAATCAAGCGCTTAGCCTGCGCCTGATTCTCTTTGAATTTCTTCAAGGGATCTGCATCATTAGGCACAACTAGGACATTCTCAGCATGGTCCTTAATGTCGTACTCATCCAGGACTCTCAGGATCTTGGCTCTCTAGATAACAAAGTTGGACATACCGTCCAACCTATCTTGATCTCTCAGTGCATGAGAAACCATCTTTGCTCAAATATGTTGGAACAAATACTCCTCTCCCCCTTCTTGCTACAACACTCAACAGAAAACTGGATCTAGGTTTCTTGGCGATAGAAACCCTCTATAGTAGTTGCTCCCTCTGACAATTGATTTCTCCCGAAAATCCTCCGCCAAAAACAAATGAATCTGTCCTCTACGATCACCCTCTTGATCGAATCTCAAATCTGTTTAGCGCAGATCTGCTGAGCAACTGTTCTCCTCCCGCTCTTGTCACCTTTGTTAGGCACTGTTCTACACTAACAGAACCTATGCCACACCAGCAACCTCTGAAGATCAGAAGCTCTGCTTCCAGACTTCGGCAAATCTGCACAACAACCTCCACATGGACTGCGTCCCTCTGGCTGGCCTCTACGTGAGCAGACTGGCTCAGCGCAGCAACTACGCAGCGCAGGCTGGTCTAGCGTCACTCTGGAAGGCTCTACGTTGCCTTAGCATCACTCAGATGGCTCTGCGTCAGCCTCTGCGTGGCCTCTGCTTCATCCTGGTTAGGCTGCGTCCCTCTTGGTGCTTTGTTGCCCTCTTCTGGAACTCTGTTGCCTTCTCTGCAACAATTTCTTCAGCCGCTCTACTAGTGGATCAGCTTGATCTGCATTGCTCTGATACCATGTGAAAGTTTCAAAACAGAAACCCTACTGCAGTATCTAGATCTACTTCGCCTACTTTTTTAATTAACATTAACAAGTTATTTTACTGAAGTATTCAGAAAAACATTAAAGTAGACACTAACTGCAACCGACACATCTATAGATCATTTACTGAACAATACACACATGTGACAAGATTACACACGATTTTTCAGACAAATGTCCTCCGAAAAACCCAATGCAGGAAAAACGGTGCAGCAGCTCTAGAGGGTTTTATTATTATGCAGAATTTGAATACAACATTTTGAGCACCAGAAATGGTTGGCCCTACAGAGAAATTAAATGGCAGTTTGTACCTTTCACTCGAAGACAGAAAATATGGTTGTATCACACAATCAAACGGGATTTACAGATCACAAGCCCTTTTTGGCCCATTGGAACCCTCAACGCTGCCTCTGCAACCTCTGTGTCAGCCCTCACTGACCAGCGTCCCCACTGCGTCACCTTGACTGGTGTTGCGCTACCCTGGTTGGGCCTGCATCACCCCAACTGGTGTTGCGCTGCCGTGGTTGGGCCTGCGTCAACCTGGATGGTGCTGCACTGGCTGGGTTTGCGTCACCCTAGTTGGGCTTACACAACCTCTGCGCAGTCTTCTGCATGGGGTTGGCTGAACTACATCCTCCTGGCTAGCTCTACGTTGACTGGTACTCACTGCCCCTCTGTTGTTGTATTCTCGGCCTTGGATCAAATCATCCCTTGTCGATCTCTTCCTCTCACTGCACTGCAAACTCGTTTCGAATTTCTCAGCGAACCCGCCCCAAAAATTCGACTTAGCTTCAGTGTTCTGCCTATGTCTGTGTGTCCTCCAACTGACCCCAAGCCTTTCCTTTATACTTTTCGCGTTGGAAAACCAACGACTGTGATCTAATCTTTAATCGACGGCTCAGATTAAAAGATTGTTTGATCCACGTTACTTTGAACATTTCATCACATGTGTTTTATTAATTCACTTTAATTTTTCTAATTCCCTAAGTCAGACTTAGGGTCCTCATTAAAAATAATAATTATTAGAATAACTTCAACACCAGATGAAATTTCTTCAAATGCTTTTTGGGTTTTGGAGATCTCGTGTGTCTTAGCCCCTCCACAAAGTTTAGGAGCTAGAGCACACTCGATGCTACCCCAAAATCTCAACAATAATATGGAGGTACCCGAGGGAATAATGTGATGTAATAATATAATAAATAAATGGGCCTATTGCACCTATTTTGTCACAAGTCCAAGGAAGCAATTGTACAAAAAATTTCAAAGTTCGGAATCACCAGCCAGCTAGTATATGTTGTGTCATCGTAAACCCAAATTCTGCAATTTTTAATGTAAATGATGTTAGTACGACCGTGTAATTATGTAACAACCTAGGTAAGCTTGTGATTTTGGTGATGAATTTCATCCTAGGAGGTTTTTGAACTTCACTGATTACTTGTGTTTCTAAACACGGCTAATCAGAAGAGTTTTTTCCCTCCAGCTTAAACCCCAAAGCTAGGATGAAATTTATTGTCGAAGTCTTAAGTGAATCCTAGTGTACTTAGTCGATTCTGTTGTAAAATTGATTTGGGAATAATTTAAGCTATTTGGCTAAATTATTTTATTACAAACCACGTGGTCTACTAAATCATCTTGTATCACAAAATTGGGTAATTAATTTGAGGGTCTATAACAAACGAATATTCCTCCTTTGAGGGTTGAATTTGTATAATCTTATGCAAAATATATTTAGTGCATGTTCCCTGATACTAGGACACCATGGCTAAAATATTAGAGGGTGGAAAAATAATTAATCCCCTCGTGAGTCAATTAATTAATTTTCTGGCAAATGTTAAATTAAATTATAAGCCATAAAATTAATTAATTTAGAATCAAAAATTAAAATGTTAGAAATTAATTTCTCCAAGTGGAAAAATCTGTGGGTCTAAAAGAAATTAATTTTTGGAGGTCTGATACCAAGGGAATATTGGAAATTTCAAGAAAAATTGGACCCTTGGACCTTGGTGGTTAAGTCAAAGTAAATTTTTTTAGGAAAGTAGCTCAAAATAATTATTTTTGAGCAAATAAAAAATGGTTTTAAAGAGAAATTCAAAAATTCCTCGAAATAAATATTTTCGACAGTGAAGATTAAAAGATAAAATATTTATCAACAGTCGAGATTATTTTGATGAGGATCAAATCAACTAGCCATTATTTTCCACTTGGATGATTTATCTATAAATTAGAGGCCATTTTGCTTCTCAAGACATGATGAAAGCTCTAACTCTAGTCTATGTAATTTTGTAATGTTGGTTTTGTTCCATTGATTTATTGGGAATGTTTGAAATGTCATAATAAAAGACTTTGGGGTTCAGTTCATGGTGTTCTTTGTCCGATGATCTATGGTATGTGTTGGGTATGAGCTTCCCTATATTGTGTTTAAAATTTTAAAGTTTGTTTATTCATTATATGGTGATAAGAACATTCTATTGGTAGATTTTGGGTATATCTTAGGTGATTTGATTTGCCATATGTCTAACAAGTTTTCTTGAAGAAAATACATAGAGTTTGCAGGTTCTCCGACCCTTGGGCTCCAAGTTCACAGACTTTGGAGGAGAGCCGACCTTGTTTGGCTCCAAGAATTTTGTTTGGTTTTCTTACTTCGCTAAGACGGTGGGCAATACCATAACTTTCGAAACACATCTGATCTATGGTCATTATTCATCATTTAAAAAATTATTTACTCAAAAATATTTATTTCCAAGCATTGTATATTTGTGTATAACTTGTAAATTATTTCTTGTAGAATAATTTTTGTAAATAAATTTTTGTAACCCTTATTTTGCAGCTATTTGGGTTTGGGGTTTAATTTAAAATTTAATGTTTTGGGGTTTTTAGCATACTTGTAAATATTCTTTAGATTTATTTTATTTTGTAAATAATTTAATGATTTCAAAATTGTAAATAGTTATTTGATTTAAGTTTAAATTTTGTAGTTTAAATTTTTTTATTAGATTTAACTTTTAATTTGAAATTCAAATTTTACTTATAAAGTTTTTATCCCACATTCAAAATTTGAATATAGTTTCTCTAATTTGTGTGTATATATACTAACATTTCACCTTATATTTTCTATTCTAATTTGTGTATATATATACTAACCTTTCACCTTGTATTTTCTATTATGCAAATAATTTCACTAAACCTTTGCATTTTAATTTTTTTCTTGTATATAATTTCTTGGGGTTTTTATTTTATTTTTGTATGTATTGGTTTTTTTTTTGGGGAAATTTATTTTTATTTGTACAGGTGAAATCTCTCATGGGATCAAAGAAATGAGTAAACTTTTAAAGTTTCCAACCCTTAAAAACCCTAGACGTCTAGGGTTTTTTACTCCATTTTTGCAAGTTGTTTATTTTCAAATTGGGGAAGAAGCTCGTTTTTTGAAGGCCCTAGCCCTTACCCAACCTATAAAGACTATTGTTTGGGACCTATTTGGCAAGCATTAAGAAGGTTGTAAGCCCTAAAAGGGCTAAATCTCATTGCAAACAAGGGTTTCTTCAAGAGATTGGCATTTCATCTCTAATAATTTGTGATTGCAGCAGTCATAAATGTATGATCTTTGGGTTTTGAGCAAACATTTTGTGAGTGCAGAGGTTGAGGAGTGATTTCTCTCACATCTCCAAACTTAGCATAGCCCATTAAACTTTGGGGTTTGCTTCTATTGCCTTCATTTCTCATTTTAATTGACTGCATAGTATATCAGATCTGATATATTGATATAACAGTGACATAATCATCATAATACAAGCCTAAAGAACCCACACATTAAGCTAATAACTCATACAAGACATCAAATAAATTACAAGGGTTTGATCTATCAATTTTATTGTTTTATGTTGGATGTCATATAATTTTCAAGGTCTGATCTGAAAGTTTCAAGTCTGATTTAATTGTTACAGCAATGCATTCATACAAGACATCAAAATAAATTACAAGGGTTTGATCTATCAATTTTATTGTTTTATGTTGAATGCCATATAATTTTCAAGGTCTGATCTGAAAGTTTCAGGGCTGATATAATTGTTACAGCAGTGTATTCAGGGCATAAACACGCATAAAATAAGCCTAAATTCATTAACAAGTCACTTAAGGCATTGAACATTAATCTTGTGGTTAAATTGATTGCATATAAGTTATTTCTTTAGGACAGTTGGGAAATTTCCAGAACTTATATGTTTGCTACAGCCATTTATACAGTCATATAAGCTAAATAAGAATCATTAAAATTGACTAAAGATCATCTAAAAATCACTCAAATTGATTCGCTAATCATTGGATTTTATTTGGCATTAATATTTAGGCACCTTGTCGGTTTATTAAGGACTGAATCACTGATTTTATGAGTTATTACAGATTTGATATACATTGTTTTGAGGTCTGATTTGATATACATCATTTTGAGCATAATAAATATGATCTATAGTGTCTAAACAGTCCTATAATCAAGTGAATATCATTGGAAGTTAAATCCATTGATTTTCTAGCTTATCTTTGGCATCTTGCATCACTTCTTGACTGCTGATATAAAATTTGCAGACCTCTGAAAACAAGCTTGCAGCGATAATAAATCACACATAAGTCTCTAAAATTAGGTAAGGAAATTTTACAATTCATAATAATTCATGGTTGAAGTGATTTGGGCTTAATTTTAGTCATTGGCATCTTGTATTGGAAATAATTGGCTAATTAGATAAGTGCTCTAAGTTTCCTAAATTGCTAAGTCACCTGACACGGGGACACAAGACACAAAGGACACGCAGATTCGAGTGTCGGACACGGACACAGTGACCCCCCGGAACAGGACACATCCGGACACGTTATATATATATATATATATATATATATATTAAAAATTAGATATTTCTTACACAAATTCATTGATTCAAACATAGATCTTCATCTAGATGTAAGTTTTACAAAAATACATCATACAATCATACAAAGTAACATTAATAATTTAAGACATTATGCATACATACTGATATTACAAATACAATTGTGACATATTCATCAATGATCCAATAGGAGAAAGACAAGATATTGTAGTTTTCTCATTAAGTCGTCAAAATCAAAAATGTGTTACATAGGTAGTACAATGCCAATGGAAAATTCCAAATAGAAATAGCAAATACAAAACAACTACAAGTCTACAAGCCTCAACGCAGTAGGTAGCTCATGAGTCATGAGTCATCAATCTTCATCACCATAATCAGCATCACTATCCTCATCATCATGGTCACCATTACTCTCCTCTGCTGCATCCTCCTCCTTTGTATCCAATGTCATCTCTGCATCCGCTAGTGTGCAGGATGACCCCTCTACAGTATCACAATCATCAAATGTGACAGGCTTTAGCACTAGATCATTGAGATCCAGGTTGGTCAATGCCAAGTCAACACTACTCCTTGCTCCTCTCTTCACTCAAAGTAAACACAAAGTGAATAAAATGAAGCAAAATCGGACTTTTAAAAGGCATCAGACGTGTTTTTTTTTTTTTTTTTTTTTTTTTTTTGAAATCCAGTCGTGTCCGGCAGATCGGGTCACGACATGTTCTGTACGGACACGAATCCGTACGAATCGTGTCTGATTCGATGGATTCAAGATACATGGGGGGGGGGGGGAGTCCAGTTTCTTAGCTAAATTGCTATCATTGTTATCACTTGTTGGTCAATATCTTTGTGGAATTATTGTAAGAAAATATCTTGTTGGTTGTTGGCACTTGTACCATTGAGCACTTGGGCTTGTTTAAGACTGTCTTTCAATATATTGTTAAGTACTCGGGTTATAAGATAATCAACATCAAGTACTTGAATCACATAAACAATCTTAACTCAAAACTCATTCATAATCTTTGCATATCATTCAAGGAATATTCTTACATCTAATAATTTACCTCCAAGTATAAGTTTGGTTGATAAACATTTAGGACAACCTTTCTCACCTAGCTTGAGGAGCCTAACACCTCTTTAGTGGTTAACACGGTGACCTTGCAGTCGTCAAAGCCACAGTCTCTGCAGCACCATAGGCATCGGGTAGTTAGAACACAAGGTGAGGTATCGTTAATCAAGTCTTTGTTTGCTTCTCGTTGGATTATATCCCACAACCTACTCTAGAGACTAGTTCCAAAATAGTTAAGAAGAGGAACCATCTAGAACAGACATATAATTAAAAGTAACCAAGATTCTCGCATTTCACCTTAAGTCTTAACCTATTTGCATAACATATAGGTTAATTAAGCATTCACACAACAGTTATTCATCCGATCATTTGGTCCTTAATTGATATAAAGCAATTAAGTTGACTCCATAAGGCACTAGTCTCATTAATAGTTAAATCTAATCTCTAAAATCTTGCTAAATCAACCAACTGGCTAGGTCATTCAATCGTGTCTCCCAGACTCGTTGGTTGCCAACTTGTCTTTCATTTCTATCTTTCATAGGGACTACCCCCCATAGGTTGTTGTTGGGAGACAGCTAGAACGGAGTGGGTGGGGATCAAAGTAACAGCCCTCGCCTTGAGTCGTTGTCACACCGTGCTTGTACAATCTAAGCGACAACATTTTTTTTGCATCGTTGTCAGTGACAAAATTTTCTATCCTTGCTTCTCACGACATCTTTTTATCATCTTCATCTTCTCATCCTTTCTATCCCATCAATTTGCACATCTCCTAGTTCCTCTTTGCACCTTTAGCACCTGGACGTTTAGGTTAGTTCCCTGTTTAGGTGGTGACTCCACTTATTCCTCCATTTACAAAATCTTATACTAGAAGAAATGCCAGTAGCTTGGTTAACCCCGCTCTTGGAGCTCAGTTATGCAAATCACATTCTAGTAAGCATTTAATCTTTCTCAGACAGGAAGCCCTCCCAGATATCCATCTGCTTCTTCTTGACTAACTTTTGGTTTTCTGCATTTTGGATTTTAGAGTTAGATTCATGTTCAAGTGGCAACTCCACTTCTTCCATTTTCTGCAGGAATTTCTGCTAGAATCCCTCTTCTTGTATACTTCTTGCTTATCTTGAACAGGGACCTCTCGCTAATATCCATTTTCTCTCAACTGAGCAAGTCATCATGAATGACTTGCTCGCTCCTTGTAGTTTTACTAACATTCAAGGTTATCCCCATGATATTCCAGAGAAAGCCATTGATAATTTGTCTTCTTTTCAAGGCAATGGTGCAATTAATGCTAATGATCATCTCAAGAAATTTAATCTTTGTGTGGCTAAGTGGTGCAACAATGCTAACTATAATCATGAAGACATTAAGATGAAGCTCTTTGTTTTTTCCTTGGAAGTTAATGCTATGGATTGGTTTCATGATTTTCCTAATGATTCTTTTGATTCTCTACAAGCTATAATCAATGTCTTTATTAAAGAATATGGAGATAAGAAGAATGAAAAGGATTTACTTTGCACCATTTATATAATGAAAAAGAATGAAGATGAGATTGTTAAAGAATTTAATAGGAGGTTCAATGGCATTGTAAGAGATTTATCTCAAGATTACAAACCTCTTGACAAGCTTTTGTTAGACCATTCCATTGATGCATTTGACAACGACACTTCTTATGAGTTGATGTGCGGGAAACCCGCTAATGTAAGGGTTGCTCAGACTTTAGCTAAGGAATTAGAAAAGGACAAGAAAGCATCCGGGAAGTTTGGGACTCCAGATTTTAAAGAGGAAGAAACTAAAGAAAAGGAAAGTGATCATGTTAAAGAACTTGCTCAAATCATTAAAAGTATGCAAGTTAAGCATAAAAATCAAGTTATTGTCATGCAAAATTGCCTAATTAAATATAGAGGAGTCTCAAGAGAATGAGTTGCAGAATAATAATGATCAATCTTGGCCATATTGCAATCCTTGTGAAAGTTTGCATGATGAAGCTACTCGTGTTATTGCAAGAGGAATCCTGGGTAGTGGCATTGCAGGGACAAGTGGCCAAATTAACTTATTGAAGAATCACATTGCTTGCCTATAGAAGATCGTAATAAGCATCTTGTTAAGGAATTAACTCAAATGATCAAAGACATGCAATCTTGTCAAGCAAGATTAATAGCAGATCACACTAGAAAAATGAGTTCCATGGAGAATAGGTTACAAACTTACAGGTTATGGAAGTTACTTAGTATAATCAAAGCATCAATTTTTAGAACATGATAGAGACCATGAAGGATGATCACGCACAACAAATAAGAACAATGGAAGAAAGGCAATTACAGGTAATCAGTGCCATGGAAGTTAACTACTCTAACAAGATAAAGACCATAGAGCACAATCACCCACAGGAAATGAAGGCCTTGGAAGCTAAGCATTTCACTCTTCAAGACTGATTCGTGAAGACAAAAATCAATCAAGCAAAATTAATAGTAAGACATGTCAAGGAAATGAGTTCTATGAAGAGGAGGTTGGAAGAAATGGAAAAATTACAAAAGTTGCAACCTAATCCAAAACTTTCAACAAATCACAGTCTTTCCAACTAGCTAATCCAGGACCCATCTTGTTGTGAGTCTCATGAGGCAGTGTGAGTCTCATGAGGAAGTCACATACCCTGTTTAGATGCAGAATGAAGGGAGACAGGTCACAGCTTGGGCATTCCATCCCAGCATCTTCGACATAGGGAAAGCAAGTCTACGTGAACCACATCATCACTCGCATCATGGTCCGCCAAGAAGAAACAAAGGAAAAGAAAGCGCTAAGCTTCCACGGTCTGCCCCGTATTAAAGAAATGGGAACATAAAGAAGAAGAAGTTTGATGCATTCGATGGTCGGGAGCAGCTCGATATTCGGATAAATCAAAGTCCTAGGATTTTCAGAATTCAGCAGGCACATCAGAAAAACAACCCACGGACTTGCCAAAATGTCGAAAGATGCTCAATATGCACTATGTTGAAAACATCTGATGCCATAGGGCATCTTTGTATAATATCGCTAACCCTACTCCCTTTCATTTATGTCATTTGTTAGTTTTCTTTTTATGCACTTATGTTATGTGTCTTTGCATTTCAGTTTGTTAGAGTAGATTTTTACTATTCCAGCGGATATTCTATATATCCATGATAATTTTGATTATGAGCGGACATCTATTTGATGGACTTCTATTTTCTTGGATATAGGATTATGGATTCTCATGCCACTTCAATGAAGCAACGTGTCCCCATATGGAGCCAGATGTTGCACCTATTTTGTGACAAGTCCAAGGAAGTAGTTGTATAAAATTTTTCCAAGTTCAGAATCATCAGCGAGCTATCTGTTATGTCATTGTAAACCCAAATTCTGCAAGTTGTAATGTAAATGATGGTAGTACAACCGTGTAATTATATAACAACCTAGGTAAGCCTATGATTTTGGCGATGAATTTCATCCTAAGAGGTTTTTTAACCTCACTAATTACCTGCGTTTATAAACACGGGTAATCGGAAGAGTTTTTTCCCTCCAGCTTAAACCCCAAATCTAGTGTGAAATTTATTGTCGAAGTCTTAGGTGAATCCTACTGTTCTTAGTCGAGTCTGTTGTAAAAGTGATTTGGGAATAATTTAAGCTATTTGGCTAAATTATTTTATTACAAATCACTTGGTCTACTAGATCATATAGTGTCGCAGAATTGGGTAATTATTTTGAGGGTATATAACGAACGAGTATTCCCCCTTTGAGGGTTGAATTTGTAAAATCTTACGTAAAAAATATTTTAGTGCATGGTTCCTCATACTTAGACACCATGGCTAAAATATTAGATGGTGGTAAAATAATTAATCCCCTCATGAGTTAATTAATTATTTTTTCTTCCCGGATGCGAGTGTTTAAGGTTGACAGATGGAGATCACAAGCGTGGCGCATGCCACCGCCACTTGGCTGCATGTGGCTCCAAACCCTGGCATTAAAAGCCCTAGCTTGGCACTTCCTCCAGCGACATTCATTCCTCACTCGCTCAGGTTTAATTCTCTCCACACTCCACCTGCACCTTCGTTTAATGTCTGTCCTCTCTGTAGTTAATTCATGGCACCCGCTCCCTCTGGTCGACCTCTATTTGTGCAATTTTCTGGGCACAACCTCCATTCGTCTTCCTCGCCTTCTGTGCAGCTGGAGGTTTCCGGCCTTCTCTGTGTTTGCTGCCCCATCTCACCTCTCGCCTCCTCCGTTGTGCCTTCTCGTTCCTCCTCGCTCGTCAGTCTTCCCTCTCGGTCGACGCCACAGGATGGATTGTCGCCGAGGCCGAGGGAGGGGCCAAGCTTCCCGACCACCCATCTTCGTTTTGGCTAACAATCACTCGCCCTCCCGAGAAAAACACCCTACGGAACTCTCGCTTCCCCTGGATACTTTTGAGGAACGGGACTAGCATGGTGTCTCTGCCTCTTTCTCCCTCCACCTCCTGGATGTCCACCCCAGTGCAATGAAGTCTGGCTCGCGGAAGCGTTTGCGAAAGTCCACAATTTCTCAGTCCACCCAGCAGCTCTTCCGGCAAAATCAGCATTGCAGTCCTCAGGCAGCGACTGTGGGGAGAGGTTTGAAGCAAAGGGCTCAAAAGACACTGTTGGGGCGCGCTCAGCCACAATGCCAGAACCGTCAGCACAGGGAGCGAAGAAGGTCGAGGATTCCTCCAAGGAATACGGCTATTATATTGTCGAAGAGCCTCCCCCGCACATCTGAAACATGGTCAGTGGTGGATGTTTTTGCATCTGAAGGTCACCTACTTCTGTTAGCTTTTATGCTACTGCTTTTATGTCTCCTTTGTTTATGCTCAGTTTCTTCTATTTTTGGACAATTATGGCTTATGCTAGTTTCCCCTCATTGGGCAGCACTTCCTGGACTGGTTTCCCCACCCGGGGCAGTCCATACTTTAAATTTTTGAATTTTGTCTCAGTCGGAATTGGCTAGCACAAGCAATTCCGGTGAGATGGTAACGAATGTAATCCTTCTGTATTATATCAATAGATTTAAACTTACTTGGAAAAAAAAAATTAATTAAGTTTTCTGACAAAAATTAAATTAAATTATAATCCATAAATTTAATTAATTTAGAGTCAAAAATTAAAATGTTAGAGAAATTAATTTCTCTAAGTGGAAAAATTCATGGGTCTAAAGAAATTAATTTTTGGAAGTCCCCCACCATGGGAATATTGGAAATTTCAAGAAAAATTGACCCTTGGACCTTAGTGGTTAAGTCAAAGTCAATTTTTTGAGGAAATTAGCTCGAAATAATTATTTTTGGACTAATAAAAATGGTTTTAATGAGAAACTCGAAAATTCCTCAAAAATAAATATTGTCGACAGTGGAGATTAAAAGATGATCAAATTTTATCAACGATTGAGATTATTTTTGACAGGGATCAAGCCAACTAGCCATTATTTTCCACTTGGAGGATTTATCTATAAATTAGAGGCCATTTTGCTTCTCAAGTCATGATGAAAGCTCTGACTCTAATCTATGTAATTTTGTAATGTTGGTTTTGTTCCACTGATATGCTGGGAACGTTTGAAAGACTATGGTGTTCAATTCATGGTGTTATTTGTCCGATGATCTGTGGTATGTGTTGGATATGTGATTTCCTATATTGTGCTTAAAATTTTAAAGTTTGTTTATTCATTAGATGGTGATAAGAGCATTCTATTGGTAGATTTTGAGTTTATCTTAGGTGATTTGATTAGCCATATATCTAACAAGCTTTCTTGAAGAAAATATATAGAGTTTGCAAGTTCCCAACCCTTCGGCTCCAAGTTCACAAACTTTGGAGGAGAGTCGACCTTGTTTGGGCTCCAAGAATTTTGTTTGGTTTTCTTACTTCACTAAGGTTGTGGACAATACCATAACTTTCGAAACACATCTAATCTATGGTCATTATTCATCATTTCCAAAATTATTTACCCAAAAATATTTATTTCCAAGCATTGTATATTTGTATATAACTTGTAAATTATTTCTTGTAGAATAATTTTGTAAATAAAATTTAATAACCCTTGTTTTGCAGTTATTTGGGTTTGGGGTTTTATTTAAAATTTTATGTTTTGGGGTTTTTAGCATACTTGTAAATATTTCTTTAGATTTATTTTATTTTGTAAATAATTTTTAGATTTCAAAATTGTAAAAATTTATTTGATTTAAGTTTTAATTTTGTGGTTTTAATTTTTTAATTAGATTTAACTTTTAATTTGAAATTCAAATTTTACTCGTAAAGTTTTTATCCCACATTAAAAATTTGAAAATAGTCTCTAATTTGTATTTGCAAATAATTTCACTCACCCTTTGCATTTTAATTTTTTCTTGTATATAAATTCTTGGGGTTTTTATTTTATTTTTGTATATATTGGTTTTTTTTTTTGGGGGGGGGGGGGGAGGATTTCTTTTTATTTGTACAAGTGAATTCTCTCAAGGGATCAAAGAAAGGAGTAAACTTTTGAAGTCTCCAACCCTTAAAAACACTGGACTTCTAGGGCTTTTGAGCCCATTTTTGCAGGTCGCTTATTTTCAAATTAGGGAAGAAACCCGTTTTTTAAGGCCCTAGCCCTGACCCAACCTAAAAGGCTAATGTTTGGGACCTATTTTGCGAACATTAAGAAAGTCGTAAACCCTACAAGGGCTAGATCTCATTGCAAACAAGGTTTTCTTCAAGGGATTGGCATTTTATCTCTAATCATTTGTGATTGCAGCAGTCATAAAGGTCTCATATTTGAGTTTTGAGCTAACATTTTGTAAGTGCAAGTGTTGAGGAGTGATTTCTCTCACATCTCCAAACTTGGCATAGGTCATTAGGCCTTGGGGTTTGCTTCTATTTCCTTCATCTCTCATTATAATTGACTGCATAGTTTATATCAGATTTGATATATTGATATAACAGTGACTTAATCATCATAATACAAGCCTAAAGAACCCACACATTAAGCTAATAACTCATACAAGACATCAAAATAAATTACAAGTGTTTGATCTATCAATTTTATTGTTTTATGTTGGATGTCAAATAATTTTCAAGGTCTGGTTTGAAAGTTTCAGGTATGATATAATTGTTATAGTAGTGTATTCAGGGCATAAACACACATAAAATAAGTCTAAATTCATTAACAAGTCACTTAAGGCATTGAACATTAATCTTGTGGTTAAATTGATTACATATAAGTTATTTCTTAAGGATTATTGGGAAATTTCTAGCTCTGATATGCTTGCTACAGCTATATATGCAGTCATATAAGCTAAATAAGAATCATCAAAATTGAAAAAAAATCATCTAAAAATCACTCAAATTGATTAGCTAATCATTGGAGCTTATTTGGCATTAATATTTAGGCACCTTGTTGGTTTATTAAGGACTGAATCACTGATTTTCTGAGTTATTACAGATCCGATATACATCATTTGAGGTATGATCTGAGCATAATAAATCTGATCTATAGTGTCAAACAGTCCTATAATCATGTGAACATCATTGGAAGTTAGATGCATGGATTTTCTAGCTTATCTTTAGCATCTTGCATCACTTCTTGACTGTTGATATAAAATTTGCAAACCTTTGAATACAAGGTTGCAGTGATAATAAATCACACATAAGTCTCTAAAATTGGGTAAGGAAATTTTACAATTCATAATCATTCATGGTTGAAGTGATTTTGGCTTAATTTTAGTCATTGGCATCTTGTATTGGAAATCATTGGCTAATTAGATAAATGTTCTAAGTATTGCAGGGTTTGTTAGCAATACATAACCCAGGGGATTGTTGATTTTGTCCGAAGATGGTGAAGGAGGAGGAGAGACGGCCCGAAGGTCGTGGCGCAGGCCGCAAGCTTCGCACCTCCCGCTTGGCTCGTAGAAGCAAGACCCCATACGACCGCACGCAGACTGGACGCCATGCATTTGTCGCTATCAGGGAAGCAGCGACCATCGCTGATAACAGGAGCGGCAATACTTGGTTCGCAAGGATCATCGATCCAGCCTGCCGTTTGATCACTCAGGGCGTCGTTATGGGGCTTTCTTCGGTTCTCTAAAAAAATCACTCAGTGTTTCCTTCTGTTGGCGACGTTGTTGAAGAAATTCAAGAGGACAACCATCAAGAAGTCCCAGAAGAAGCCATTGAAGTGCTTCCTCTATATATAGTGATTTCTTGCTTGAATACTACATGCATCAAGGATCCAAATCAGATTGCATGGAGGAGAGCCTCCTGTTCTCATAAAAAAACACAGACCCAACGTTTAAGTTCAAATCCAAACAAAAGACAAGTAGAAGGGAGATCACATGACACAGGTCCAGAGCAGTTGATTCAAGTTTTTATCAAAACCATTACTAGGAAATCGAACGTGCTATGGGTCCAGGGAACGGATCAAGTGACAGATCTAAAACAGAGTGTCCAAAATATTATAGGTATTCCTGCTTCTTTACAAAGTTCGATTTTTTCAGGAAAAGTGATGCAAGATTGGATCTATTTGGAAGACTATGGTATTCAAAGAAACGCCACAATTATCCTAAATTTAAGATTGCAAGGTGGTGCCCCAGGAAAGAGCTTTCCACTTGGATCATCTTCAGCTGGAAAGGGTTTGGCCTCGTTCAAGGATGCACTGAGAGGAAATGCTGCCACACAGGACAAACAAAACCCAAATCTAACAATACCAAGGCCGTACATCGTAAAGAAGATGGAGAAAGCCTCAGATTTGTCCATAGAAATACTACCAGTAAGTGGTCTTTTCACTATTTTGCAAGCAAAAGCTATCATATGTCGAATTAATGGTTACTGGCCCAAATCAGAAGATCTAAATGAGTGGATCTACCTCAATTGGACCAGAGAATGTGACATTTATCTGTGTGCAAAAGGTTTTTTTGTGGTTCAATTTGATAAACAGAAAGACTTTGAGTATGTCATAAATGAAGGACCATGGTTTAGGGGAAGGGCAGATCTCTTTGTAACCCCATGGTTTCCAGGTTTTGATGCTAACACATTGGTGGTTACAAAAATTTTGATCTAAGTAAGGCTACATAACCTTCCGCTTCCCTATTGGCACCATCAGGTCCTAGAAGGCATCGAGAACTCTTTGGGAAGGTTCCTAAAGATGGATTGCGAAAGAATGGACAAAGGTATCTTCACTTTTGCACGCATTTGTGTGGAGATGGATTTAATAAAAGGGCTTCCTGATCGTATTCGTCTGACACATCAAGATTTCAAGTGGACACAGTGGTTAGATTTTGAAAATACCACTTTTAGATGTTGGATCTACCATCAAACCGGGCACATGCAAAACACATGCAAACAAGTAAAGAAAAGGAAAAAGAGAAGATTGCCAAAGCAAAAAGGATGGCAATTCCTAGAACCTCCATCTTCAGATGATGAGGATGAAGAAATGGATGAGACCCAACATCCAGAGAAAAAAAATCAACAAGGTTCTCAAAAGGAGGGAGAAGAGAATCAGAGGGATCAGAATAAACAGGCAAAGAATCCCAATAACTCAGCAGTGACTTCGACCCTTGAGAACCAACACAAGGAAAAGAGCAACAATCAAGGATTAGGTGGAACTAAGTGATCTCATGTTTCTGAGAGCTCAAATTCAGATAAAGAAGTCCTCAACTTTCCAAGAAATAATGAGTTGGCAATTGTTACAACTACTCCATCACTTGGGGTTTGGCAAAAAGTCAAAAAAGAGAAAACCAATTTATCTGGCCAATTGTAATTTTATTTTTTATTTTTTTTGTTAGCTTTGCTAATTTGAGTGCTTAATGCACATTCACTGGTCCCTTGGGACAATCTTGAATGCACTTTGCGCATCTACTCAATGTAACTTATTATTTTTAATGCTTTTCCTTTTAATGAAATTCAATTAAGGTCAAGGAAAACAGTTAATAAAAACAAATCAATTGTAATCATCCAAGAAGAGGATCCTCATGTAGAACCTGAGGATAAAATTCATAAACAAACAGAAAAAGAGAAAAACAGTGAACTAAAAGAACCACAAGAAGAACCTAGGGAGCCTCCTTGCCCAGAGAGATTGCTCATGAAGAAAATTGAAACTCCCATAGAATATGATTTGGAATTTGAATTAAGGAATGTCTGCATAAAAATTCCTTTGTTACAAGCTATTAGAGACATTCCTATTTATGCCAAGATCATTAAGGACCTTTGTATCAAAAGCCAGGAAGAAAGAAAAATCAAAATCAAAATATTAAATTAATTAGCCAAATGTCATAAACGAAATCTGGCTTACCACAGAAATATGATGATCCAGGGAACCCTGTGGTAACCATAGAAATCAATGGAACTTTTATGCCTAATACTCTAGTAGACTTGGGGGCATCCATTGATGCAATGACTATTGATACCATGACATTATTACAATTAAAAGAAGTAAGGCCTACACCCATAGTGTTGGAACTTGGAGTTGTCAGATAAGTCCATTGTTAACCCTGTGGAGGTCCTAGAAGACATAGTGGTAACCATAGCTTCTTGGAATACCCAATTGATTTCATTGTAATTTCCCAAAGACTTCTAAACCCGTACATCCAATAGTTCTAAGGCGACCTTGGCTGGCCACTGCTGATGCTGTTATTGGGTGCAGACATGGGGAAATGACTATTTCTAATGGATCCCAAATTCAGACATTGACTATTTTTCCACCTGCCCAATTAGTTGTTGAAGTACCTGTTTGGTTGGGAAATCCCTATGGAGGAGAAGATTGTATGCTTCCCTTATTAACTTTAGAACAATCAAGTGGACTTCAAGAACAATCTGAAGAACATGTTTTGCAACAATTCTTAGTTGATGTTAATTGCATAGATTATCATGTTTCTTTTAATGGTGATCATCATGTTTTCAGTGGTGAATTTCAGGAAACTTGTCACCCTGCTGTGTTTGCATCGTTTACTATGGTAGCCTTGGAAGAAAACGATGAAGCAAGTACTCAACTTGTTGAAATCAGTATTAGAAAAACGTTGTACATTGGTATAGAACATAAACAATAGGTAATTAATATGGTTCAAAACAGTCTGGAGCATTTACTTGGGATTATCTAGACATGAAAGGAATTCATCCTGATACCTATACACATCATATCTACACGAATGAACAAATTAGACCTGTTAGGCAGCCACAAAGACGGACGAATCCAACTCTCAAAGAAATCGTCAAGGATGAATAGTAAAAACTGTTAAGTGTGAATTTTATATATCCCATCTCTGATAGTAAATGGATATCTCCCTTGGTTGTAGTTCCCAAGAAAAATGGGAAATGGCGAATTTGTGTCGACTATAGAGAGTTGAACAAAGCTACCTTGCGGGACTATTTTCCTTTACCTTTTATTGATCAGGTGCTTGATACATTGTCAGGGAAAAAGTACTTCTCTTTCTTGGATGGGTACAGTGGTTATAATCAGATTCAAATAGCCCGGAAAGACCAAGAGAATACTACTTTTACCTGCCGATGGGGCACCTGTGCTTACCGAGTTCTTCCCTTTGGCTTGTGCAACGCTCCAGCTACCTTTCAAAGAGTTGTTAGCTATTTTTGTTGATTTGATACATGACTGTGTGAAAGTCTATATGGATGACTTCACAGTGTACAGTGATGACTTCCAGCAGGCTTTGGAGAACTTGGAAAAAGTGTTGATTCGTTGTCAAGAAGCTCATTTCGCCCTTAGTAATATTAACTGTAAAAAGATGCAAACTAAGGGAATTTCTTTAAGACATCATGTATCACAAGAAGGGATAAAAGTTGACCCTGCAAAAATTGAGGTAATATCACATATTTCAGTCCTAACGTCGCAAAAGGAGGTAAGAAGTTTTTAGGGACACGCAGGGTACTATAGGAGATTTATTGAAAATTTTACCAAAATTGCAGCACCTATGTTTAAATTGCTTACTAAAGATGTTGATTTTTTGTGGGATACTAAATGTCAAAATGCTTTTCAGGAACTGAAGGACAGATATGTCTACTGCTCCGATGTTGAGGGGACCTAATTGGTCTCTTCCTTTTCACGTGTACTCATGCATCGGACACCGCTCTTGGAGCTATGTTGGGACAAAGGGAGAATCACCTTCCTTATGCTATTTATTTTGTTAGCGAAAATCTCTCACCTGCAGAACTAAATTATATAGTTACTGAAAAAAGAATTATTAGCAGTAGTCCATGCTATCAACAAAATTAGGCACTATATTACTGATTACGAAACTTTTGTCCATACTAATCACTCTATTATTAGGTTCCTAATGAATAAGCCCATTATTAACGGAAGAATTACTAGATGGTTAGTTTTGTTATAGAAATTTAATATCACTGTGATTGACAGGCCTCGACGAGATAATTTGGCTACAGATTTCTGATCCCAAATGAACATTGCTCAAGGCAGAATTTCAGTACCAGTTTCGGATGACTTTCTGGATGAGAATTTATTTGTTGTCTCAACATATACTCCTTGGTTTGTTGATCTGGCTAACTATCTGGTATCAGGTAGGTTGACATAGAATCTCTCCACCAGGGAGAAACATAACATTGTACAACGAAATGCCAATTATTCTTGCATAGAGGGGGACTTGTACTGCACAAGGCCTGATTTATGAGAAGATGTGTGCGGGAAGATGAGATGTATGATGTTCTGAGAGCTTGCCACAGTGAACCTTGTAAGGGCCACTTTGCAGATAGAAGAACAGCCTATAAAGTCCTTCATGCAGGTTATTACTAGCCCACTCTTTTCAAAGATGCCAAAAGGTTTGTTTCTAGTTGTGATGCTTGTGAAAGAATGGGAAGGCCAATTCCAGCTGATGAGATGCCTCTCCGAACTCAAATATCAATAGAACCTTTTGAAAAGTGGGCATCGGATTTTGTGGGGCCCATTTCTCCCATGTCCAAGAAGAAGAGATACATATTGATTTGTACTAATTACGTGACAAAGTGGTTGGAAGCTAAGGCTTTATAATTTTCCACTGAGAAGTTTGTTGTAATTTTCCTCTTTGAAGACATCTTCACTCGGTTTGGGGTATGTAGAGAGATTGTCACCGATCAAGGATCACAATTTACATCCAAATTAGTGAAGCCTATTATTGAACAGTATCATATTAAGCACCGGAAATCTACTCCATACCACCCTCAGGAAAACAAACAAGTTGAATCTACCAATAGTCTCGGAATCCATCCTCACCAAGACAATTCAGCTTCACCATGGCGACTGAACCGACAAATTACCCGAAGCATTATGGGCTTATCAAATACCCTGGAGGAATGTGATGGGACATACTCCTTATGAGCTAGTATATGGGAAGCAGGTGCTACTCCCAATTGAGTTTCAAGTAAAAACATTTCGGAAAGCTTCTCAATTAGGAATGGGTCTAAATGAGGCCCAGAAGCAAAGGATACTTCAGCTCAACGAGCTTGACGAAATTAGACAAGATGCATTTCAACGGACCATGTTAGTACAGGATCAGAGAGCTCGGTGGCATGATAAGTACATTAAGAAAAAGGTCTTTCAACCAAGAGATTGGGCATTGTTATATGATAGCAAATTTAAACATTTCAAAGGGAAATTTTCAACCAGGTGGTTCGGACCCTATGAAGTGGAAGAAGTTTTTGATAATGGCTCAGTCCAAATAAAAACCATCGATGACGATCAGACCTCATTCGTTGTAAATGGCCACCGATTGAAAATCTACCACCATCCTCTCTCTCGCCAAGAATTTTTGCAGAATGTGATGCGGGATCCAGAAATGGAGTGTTCAAGATGGGGACCCAACTCCTGTCGGTTCTTCAAATTGATATATATATATATATATATATATATATATATATATATATTGTTACACAGCAATTTGTCACCGTCCCTACCATTCCCCATCCCGCACATTGGAGGGCTCATTCCGTGACCTGTGAGCAGAGACAAGACTTGAAAATACTTTCATTGCATCCCTCTGAAGATGAGCTTTCATTGCCCTGAAGACATCTCCCTGCAAAAAACCCTAAAAATAGCTCTTTTTCCATTGGCGCGGTTCCACAGTTCAGCCCTCAAGCCAAGGGGGCAAATCCTCCAAAGAGGGCGCGCCAATTGGCGCTCTGTCATAGAGCCGCACCCGCGCCAACCAAATTAAGAGGTGTTTTTTAAAAATAAAAGGCGAAAGTTTCGTCCTAACAAATTCCTGGACTGATATCTATCTTAAGTTGGGAGGTTTGGCTACGGATTTCCATAGAGAGGAAGTGGTTTCCCACCTCTCATGGAAGCTTCCTTGATGATAGGACCAATCCCATAATTATAGGGATCCCAACTCCCCTTCCTCCTTCTATAAAAGCTTGCTCATCTCCATGGCAAGCTAATCTCCAAGTTCCCAAGAGCTTTCATATCCTTATGCTGCAAGAGCCTTCTTGATTCCCTTAAGGCCAAATCCAAGCAAGGAGACTATTGCCAAGTATCCGGAGAGAGAGGCTTGTCCCATCCTTGACAAGCTTTATCGAGACATGTTTTGCTGACGACCCGCCAAAGGAGAGTGCTGCGTCGAAGCTATGGTTGTATTCTTCTTTTGACTCTTTAATGATAAGCGACTATCGGTTATGGTTCCACTCTTGTTCTTGATTATGTTCATGAGTTATGTCCTCTTCGACTGACATATAGTTGTATATACTAGATTTTATGCTTGCGTTTGTGTTGTTTCTTGCATGTGCAGGTGTCCGACCACGGAGATCGTGAGGATTGTGATCTGCCAGGGCAAAGGAACGGGAGCACCACCTCTTCTACAGACAATAGCGTTGGATTCCAGGTAAGCCCTCCTCGTAAGTCGGTTTATTTACGATTAGGAACCTGCACTGTAGCGTGTTTGATTGTTGCTAGACCCGATCTGGGCTAGTAGGGATCACCTCTATCCGCAGAGGGGATTTACCTCTTCAACAATTTGGCGACTCCGCTGGGGATTCAGCTTGTTGTTTGATTTGTAAGCTATAGACGGAGCCTGAAGCACAGCCAGATAGCCTTCGAAACGCTTTTGCTCTGCATTAGCAGAGTAGATCAACGCTGCTTCAGTCAATCTCCGGTTTAGTTTACGGACTGAACAACTTGGAGTATTGTCTTCTCTTTTCGGTCAACTTCTTGGTCTTGCTTGCTTGGTCAGCTCTTTGGACTGGTTTTTCCTGTTTGTTTGGCTTTGTTTTAGCCTTGTCATCACTTGTCTGTGTCTGAGGTTGCTTGTTTTTCATTTTTCCATAGTAAACTCGGCTGGCGCACTTTTCAGTGTGACAGTCGCGCCCATTGGCGCAGGTTGCCTGTGTATCACCCGCGCCATTTCCTTTCTGGCGCTAATTTCAAGCTCACAGTCGCGCCAATCCTGTGAGCTATTAGGGTTTGCTGTGTTTCATGCTTTCTGGGACTGACTTGTGATTTTGATCTTGTTTTTTCAGCTGTTTGAGTGCACTGGAGCCTAGTTTGACTGATTGTAACCTCCATCCTTTGGTTGTTTGCCTATTTCTTTCGATTTTGCATTCCAGACCTAGGGCATCTAGGTGCTTTTGTGAGTCGAGCCTCCCTTGGGAGTTTTTGGTTTTCATTCATTCAATCGACTTTGGGATTGCTTCCTTGCATTCGTTTGACAGTTGTCTATCATCTTATTGCGCTTTTTGAGTGATTGATTTCGTTTTCATTCGAATTTCGCTTTGCTTCATTTTGGGCCTAGATCACACGGCTCATTAGTGTCTTTGGGACTTTTCTTGGTTTTGAGAGACTTTTGGTCGATTTGAGATCTGATTGTTTGTGCCATTGAGTGAAATCTGCTTGTTTTTGCTCTCTTATTATCATTTCTCGAATTGCTTCTCATTTGTTTTCGGTTTGTTTAGTGCATCTAGCTATCAAACATTGAAAATAAAAAAAATCTCTTTTGCTTTTGATTGATTAGTGCAGATTAAAATCTTTTCGGTGTTATTAGCAATTAGTGACTTTGAAAGAAAAGTTTTTAGTTTCATTAGCTGCATTAGAGATATCACTGATTGTCTTCTGATCATTTTGTTTGTGTAAAAAGCTCTCAACTCTTCTGTAACTAGCTTTCATCGAACGAAATGACATACTGTGGCATGTAGTTTTGCATTTAGGAGATTTTTGAGACAGCACATTCGTTAGGGCCTGAAAACTGAAACGTAATTGAAGATAAACTTTAAAATTTACTCAATTTACACTAAGGTAGCATTGAAATCTAACGAAACACATTTAGAGGTCTAGGCTAGAGACGTGTTCCGGCGTCTTAAAACCTAGTAGCTGTCGTTCACCTCTTGGCTTTAGACAGCGCTAGTACGGACTTGTGCTCCCCGTACCGTCGCGCATATAAAGGGAGACCCCACTAGGTTTCAATCCTTTATCCATAGGAAGTCGAGTCTGCCGCCCTATACCCGTGATACACCGGACACAGCATTCAGGGAGATTGCCTGCACGTACGTTAAGTCCTTGGTTGATTTCTCTTTCATTTTGAAACCAAGGTGTATATTGCAGTTCACGGTTATTTGGTACACCCTTTGCCTAGTATTCCTGAGTAGTCATTTTGATCCTATCTGACTCCCTAAATTTGAAAGGATCACCAAGCGCTTGTCCTTTCACGCTTGTGTCAAATCTAAAAGAGATAGAGTCACCTTTTCAACCGTTTCTCGACTCTTAAAACATGAAACGGTGAAGTTTCTTATTTTTCAATGTGGTAAAAATTAATCACCCACGATCACACGCCTTGTTAGATTCTGCTTGTTGACCGTTTGATTGTGTGTCTTGACTCTTTTTCAGCCCGTGTGTGTGTTTGATCTTTTTCTCTTGTCGTTACTACCACAGTGGCGGAACCCTCGGTTTCGTCTACTGGTAGTCCTTATACGGACGATTCATCAGAGGTTTCCCAATCCTCTGCTGAACCACAGCAGCCCATTGTTTCCTAGTTTCCTGACAGGGGACCGGTTCTTTCTGAGCAACCCTTTGGGGGACCAGTTGAGTTCAATTGGCCCTTTTCTGACCCTTGGTCTGAATTGAGATTAGGATCTGATTTCCTTTCTCTTAGATCGAGTTCGCCTTTTATAGCTGCTGTCTTTCCTCCTAGTCCTCGCCGTCTATTGCAAGATCTAGCGGCAGGCTCAAACATGAGTGATTATGTTGAGGAAATCCTAACGTCTGGTGAAGACTATCAGCTCTTCCCACGAAGATTATTTCCGGGAGACAACTCTGAACCAGCTGTTATGTCAGCATCCAGTCCCTCACTGCCAGCAGGGTATAGATAGTTGGGTCAGATCATTTCCGCCGCAGCCTCTATGGGAGTGTCAGCTCCTTCTCCGAGACCGGCTGCTCCTTCGCCGGGGGTGTCTCCTCAGACACCCGTCACTTATGTACCCTCTCGGCCCACTGTCTGTGTGGCCGCCTCTACACCCGCTGTCACGGCACCCTCCGCGAGGGCTATGCTGACTCCTGAAGACATTTATTTAGCGACTACTATACCAGAGAACATTTCTCCAGAGGAGTATCGGTTGTCCCTACAACAGCCGAACCCCGAGGTTGGACCATCCTCTCAAGACCCCAATCGCTCTTATTTTTCGCACTATGCACAGGATGGTACACCCGTGTATGCTTTTCCAGATCAGTACGATGAGCACGGGGACATTTTACGTCTACCCGCTCCTGAGGCTTACCTCTATGCTCAAGGTTTACCTTATAACCAGGCTCATCACCCGCAAGGGCAACCTTTCCAAGGCCAACCTGGCTATCCTTATGACCCACAGGGGCAGCCCATGCAAAGCTATCATGCGGGCCAGCAAGGGCCATCATACGGTCTGCAAGGACAGTATTACAACCCTTCCGGTCAACCTGTGCAACCTCAGTCGGGGTACCAACCGGAACCGGTCTATGGTCCTGGGGGGAAAATCCAGCCTTCTCAACCTATGCAACCGCAGTATCCTATTGTTTCTAACGTTGCATATCAACTGGGACCGTCCTATGGTCCTGCTCCAGGTCAAACCGGTTACCAGCAACCACCTGGCTCTATTCCTCCACCAGGCCAACCAACCCATCCGGTACAACCTGGTGTTCCGCCTCCAGGCCAACCGGCCCATCTGGCACAACCTAGGGCTCCTTTACAGCCAGGTCAACCTGCGCAACCAGCACAACCTGTCTATCCGGGTCAACCTGTTCACTCAGGGCAGCCCGCTCATTCCATTAACCTTGCCCAACAGCCGATTTATTCGATGCCGCAGCCAAATCAACAGCTGCGCCCTAGTTATCAGGCTCCGCAGGGTTCCACTTATCGACAGCCGACTCATCCTCAGGGTGGTTATTATCCTCATGGTCAATCTCAGCCGAATTATAACCAGCCCCGAGGTTCTCAGTATTATCCTCATCCACCCAGTTCTACCTATACTCAGCAGCCAAATCCAAATGCTGCTTACAATGGGCCGACATATAATCAGGGTCCGTACTCTGGTTATCAAGCCCCACACACTGGTTACCAGCAGCCAAATCAGTCTGGTTATACGACCTACACCCCATACAGTCATAATCCTACGGGACAGAACCCATGGGGGCAAGGATATTCCCAACCAGCGTGGAGTATAGGTACCGGTCCTCATCCTGGGCCTGGCATGCCGGTAAATCCGCCATTGCCGTTCCTGGCCACCTTGGAGTTGCCGGATGTTTCAAAACTGACCAATGATCCGATTTTACATAATCCTTATTGGCCTCCGGTTCCTACCAAGATACCAGGTGATTGCCCCAAGTTTGAGGGTAAAGTTGGGGAGGACCCCCAAGCGCATGTGATGACATATCATCTTTGGTGTTCGTCCAACTCTTGGGTCGATGATTCAATTCGTCTGCGCCTCTTCCAGCGCACTTTGACTGGAGTTGCTGCTAAGTGGTATATAGAGTTATCCCGTGGCATCTTCCAAGATTTCAATTCCTTAGCCATGGCTTTTCTGACGCACTTTCAGTTACCGGTTCGCTATGAAGCCGGGACGCACCTCCTGACTTCTTTGAAGCAGGATAAAGCCACTCACATTTCTGATCACATTCATGAGTGGCGGCGCCGTCGTAGACTGATCAAGTTTCATATACCTGATCAGATACTAACTCACTGGTTCACCACCTCCTTCGTGAATAAAATCGCTCAAGATATTGCGATGGGAGCGTGTGTGACAGAAGAACAAGCCATTGCGCGTGCCCAATATCTGGATCTTGTATATTCTCAATCCGGCACGCTTTATGATATCTTGCCTGATGCCCCACGCTCTGGAACCTCTAAGGCTCCACCTACCCCTGCAGTGGATGGTGTCATTGGTTCCGTGTCTCAGAATTCAAAGAAATCTTCGAATGGGAAGCAGAAGTCTAATTCTTCCAACAATACTCCTGCTCATCCCGCCCCGTCAGATTCTGGCAAAACCGCGGAGGTTAACGCCGTTCAGGCCAATCCTACGGAGAAAACCTCCAAAGGGAAAAAGAAGTGCAAAGGTAAATCCAAATCCGACGCCCCAAAGCCAGAATCCAAATCTCGTACTGAGGATGGTTCACAACGTAAACCAAAGTACCCCTGCCTCATTTGTGAAGGAGACCATTATACCAAGGATTGTCCACGACGATCCGAGGTTAGTCAACTTCTCAAAGGCTCTAAAGGGACTCCGGCAGTTCTTAAAGAGCCATTCTCGTCTCAGCAGACCCAGATGGTTGAACAGCCGTCACCATCTGCACCATTTGGGTCCCAAGTTTTTATGATGAATGGTGCTGCACCTATCTCTGTCGCTACGCGTTCGAAGGATTACAACGAATCGCGACAGGCACCTGGGAAGGCAGTTGCGGATGGACCACCTCCCCCACCTGTCTCCGATTCGTTGGAAATCGAGAAGCCTACTCCTGAACCCGTTGTGAAGCCACCTTCTAAAGGTGTTTTACGAAGATCTTCTTATAATACGAATGCTCGTGCCGCTCAACACTACACTATTGTTGAGGATTTGGCACAGGCGCCTTCTGCCATGTCTGCACTAGAAGTTCTTCAAAGTTGTCCTTCACAACGAAAGGCTTTACTGTCTGCAATCGGTGGCATTGATCCCGCCGATTCAAGTCTTCTCACCTTCGATTTAGAGAATTTCACCCCCCGACTTCCACATCAGATTGCTCTTGTTATTCAAGTCGGGATTAACGGTCTTAACATCCATAGGGCCGTTGTGGATGAAGGTGCCTCTACTTGTGTTATGTCGTCCGCTCGCTGGAAGGCCATCGGCTCTCCAACCCTTTCGTCATCTCCCAATGCTCTAGAGGCATTTGATGGTCAGGAATCTAAACCCCTGGGTGTTCTCGAGAGTTTAGCGATCACTTTACAGGGGAAGACTGTCAACGTAGAAGTAGAGGTGGTTGACGCCAGGCTCAACTACAATATACTTCTCGGCCGCAGCTGGACTCATGCCATGCTATGCGTGCCATCCACCGTTTTTCGACTTCTTAAGTTCCCTCACGAGGGCAAAATCGTTACGATGGATCAGTTGTCCTTCTTCACCTCCACCTCCGAGAACAACGTTCCATACGTGGATCAGATTCCGAATCCCCCTGACAATATAGGACCTAGTCTCTTCAAATACCTCGTCCTTATGGGTATTTTCCCGCACCACCACCACACACCGCTCAAGTTAACATGATTTCCAGGTCTGATGACCCCTGGCTCATCCCTACGCCTGAGCAGGTGTTTGAGTTCGGAGAATCAATGCCTTTGACTCCAGTAGAGATTAGCTACTGTGAAATTGTTGCCGCATCTGATCCTCCACCTCCTCAGCATGCTCCTTTGAGCATGGCTCTAGATGTCTACTCTCAATCCCCCTGGCTTGGTCAGGCCGATTCACCTGATCCTCTCAAAGAGACTTTTCCTTCCGATGAAGCCATCATTGAAACTATGTCTCTCGAGGAGCTGCCTTGGGGCGATGGACATCATCGCTCCTCTTTCATGCCTAGCTTGGGGGCAATGACAGATTTTCTAGAGCGTTATGCATCTCAGGTTCCTACTCCTCCTCTCCAAACGCCCATCTTGACACACGAGGTTTTTTCGGAGGGAAACCTGAGTAATATCACTCAAACCATCCCGATCAACATCTCCGTTAAACCGGGGATCGTTGAGAATATACACGTGGGAGTGACTTGTTCTCCTGATGAGATTCAAGTCTATACTGATCTTTTTAAAGAATTCAGAGATGTGTTCGCCTGGTCCTACGAGGAAATGCCGGGGATTGATCCCAGTATCGTAGTGCATGAGATTCCAACCTACCCTGGTGCGAAGCCCGTGCGCCAACGCTTACGCCCCATGCATCCTCGAAAAGCCGCTGCAATTAAGGCAGAAGTTGAAAAAATTCTGAACGCGGGTTTTATTTATCCTATCCCCCTCACAGAATGGGTTTCTAACATTGTCCCTGTCGATAAAAAGCAGGGTACTATTAGGGTCTGTGTTGATTACCGCGACATCAATCGCGCCTGTCCAAAAGATAACTATCCCACTCCGTTCATAGACCAGATTATCGACGAATGTGCCGGAAGTGAGATTTATTCCTTGATGGACGGTTTCTCAGGGTATAATCAAATCAATATTGCACCTGAGGATCAACACAAGACTACATTCATCTGTCCGTGGGGTACTTTCGCGTATAAAAAGCTCCCATTCGGCTTAAAGAACGCTGGAGCTACTTTTCAGCGTGCGATGTCTTATGCTTTCCATGACATTCGCCATATCGTTCAGCCTTATCTGGACGACTTGCCAGCTCATTCAGCTAGGCGAGAGGATCACCCTGAACACCTCCGCCAGATTTTCCTTCGCTGTAGGCGCTACAATATTAGGCTCAATCCTCATAAGTGCGTCTTCGGCGTGGATTCTGGCCGTCTTTTGGGATTCATAGTCTCCAAAGACGGAATTCGCCTTGACCCTTTAAAATTCGAGGCTATCATCAACCTCCCATCACCCTCCTCGTTATATCAGTTACAGAGTCTGCAGGGAAAAGCGAACTTCCTTCGACGCTTTATCCCGAACTACGCGGAGGTGGCTAAAGGATTCACACGCCTATTAAAGCAGAACGTTCCCTTCCATTGGGACGAAATTGCTCAAGAATCCTTTGAGAAGCTAAAGACGTTACTTGTTAATGCTCCTTTGCTTCGTCCTCCTGATTATCACCGCGATTTCACTTTATACCTCACCGCCGCATTTAGCACCATAGCTATGGTTCTGGTGCAGGATGATGATAATGGTAATGAACATGTTGTTTATTATCTATCACGAAACCTTCTCGATACAGAAACGCGTTATGCTCACGTCGAGAAGTTGGCGTTAGCTGCAGTACACGCTGTGCAGCGCTTTCGCCACTACATCCTGTTGCGTACGATAACAGTGGTTTCGGATTGCAACCCCATGACATATATTCTCTCTAGACAATTACTGGGGGGCAAATACTCCAAATGGATCGTTATCCTGCAGGAGTTTGACTTAGAGTTCACTACTGCTAAATCAACCCAATCACTCGTTTTCGCGGATCTTATATGCTCACTCCCGACAAACTCCACTCCTTCACTCTCCGAGGATCATATCCCGGACGAAACTCTTTTCCTTATCAGTACTCGCGACCCTTGGTACGGCGACATAATTGTGTATCTTCAGACCTCCACATTTCGGTCTGAGTTGACTAAATATGCCCGACGTCGGATTCGGCATCAGTCCCAACCCTACCGCATCGTAGGTGATACCTTATACCGCGTTGGAGTAGATTCGATGCTCCGTCGGTGCCTAACCTTGGAAGAGGCTGAAAGGGTCCTAAATGACTGCCACAGTGGCACCTGTGGTGGACATATGTCCGGATATGCCACTGCCCAGAAAATTCTGCGAGCAGGTTACTTCTGGTCGTCAATATTCAAAGATTGTATCATTGCAGTCCGTAAATGTCACGCGTGCCAGGTGTTTCAGCGCAAGATGCGCGCACCGCCTCTCCCTTTGCACCCTGTTATTACCGTCAGCCCTTTTGCGAAATGGGGCGTGGACTTTATGACGTGTAACCCTCACTCGGCCGGGGGGCATGCGTATATAATTGTCGCTGTCGACTACTTCACCAAGTAGGCCGAAGCGATGCCTACACTAGCTGCCGATGGTAAGACAGCTGCCCAATTCATATTCAACCACATCATTGCACGTTTCGGGGTCCCGCAGGCCATCGTTACCGACCATGGTACTCATTTCCGAGATTATATGATGGCTGAGCTGACTTCAAGATTGGGCTTGCGCCACGACAGCTCAATGCCATATTACCCTCAGGCAAATGGCCAGGTTGAAGCAGTGAACAAGGTTCTGGTCACTATGCTTCAACGAACAGTTGGTATTCACAAATCTAATTGGCACCTCCAACTGTTCTCAGCTCTATGGGCATACCGGACGTCTGCAAAGAGTGCAACTGGATTCACACCATTTCAATTGGTATATGGTCTGGAAGTAACTCTTCCGGTTGAATGCGAGATTCCTTCGTTGAAATTAGCTGTAGAACTTCTACCCGACACTTCTGCTGAGGAAGAGCGTCTTTTGTATCTAGAACAGTTAGATGAAAATCGCCGCTTGGCTGCTTTAGTCATTGAAGCACAAAAGAAGCGGGTCAAAGCTCACTTTGATCAATCGGTTTCTCCTCGTTCCTTTGTCGAAGGGGACCTCGTCCTCCTGTACGATCAAGCGCATGACAAGCTTGGGGCTGGTATGTTCCAACCTATGTGGCATGGGCCCTACATAGTAAAACGCGTTTTGAAGAATGGGGCTTATGTGCTTATAGATTATGAAGGAGTTCCGCTGGCGCAGCCCAGGAATGGGCTGTACTTGAAAAAATACTACGCTTAAAGTCATTTTTGGTGTGGTGTGTGTACATAAGTGTGTGTTTTTTCATTTGGGTGCATGTGTGGTGTGGTGTGCGATGTAAACATCTTTCTGCTGATCGGGTCTTCCTGATTGTGCAGATGTCCATTCATCCGTTTGTTGGTTTCGCGGATGGTGCCTCCCGCAGTACCAGGAATCTGTCTTCAGCGGCCTGGGTAATCTATGATCCTGCTGGTGAGTTGGTCAACCTGCAAGGTGTGTGTCTGGGACATACTACAAATAACATCGCGGAATATAGTGCTGTATTAGAATTATTAACTGAGGCTGTAAACCTTGGTATCCGTGAATTACTTGTGTATCTAGACTCACAACTTGTAGTATTACAGCTTAATGGTCATTATTCAGTAAGAAACCCATCCATTTTACGTCTGTATCTGCGTGTTCGTTTACTGGAGAGAAATTTTGACTATATTACATATCAACATATACCCAGGCATATGAATACGTTAACTGATGCAGTAGCTAATTTGGTGCTAGATAGACATTTGCGCAATTTGTAAATCATCATCACATGTAAAAGGAAAATCCATCCAGAAATAGATATGTATATATATAGATATCGAATGTTTGCATAGTGTGCATCACATTAAAATCAAAAATATATATGTTCGTCTTAATACATCCGGAGACGATATGTCTCTCAAAAAATATGCATGATAAAAGCCCTAGGAGTCTAATCCGCATGGTGCTCATGATAACAAGTGACTGCACGCACTAAGCGTCTCAGAAGTCGATGGAGGCGATTAGGCACCCCCACCGTATGTCTCTGGTACGCCATCGGTACATCTGCCAGCCGAGCGTAGTCTGGGATCCCTCGAGCGATACCCTCAAGATTCTGGATCAACTCCCCCCCCCTCTGCACCCTCTGCCTGAGGATCAGGTGCGGGAAGAGTCCTCCGCGCGATAGGAGACATACCGGCTGGTCTCTCTGGGCCCACGTCTGCATACATATAAAACTTGTGTCAGGATGGACATGTATTAACAAAAAAAACATAAAAACATAAAAATCAAAAATAGAAGAGGTCCTACCCAACTCCTCGTCCCAATCATCTCCCTCCAGCAATGAGAGATCTGGGTCTCCAGTGAAATCGGTCCCTGCATATGGCCAGTCTTCCACTACGATCAACTGACATCGCAACCACCCAAAAAACTCCGGCCTCCAGGACATCTGTTGGCCTCCTCCAGCTCTGGGCATCAGTGCTGCCCAGCAAGCCATTCTTGGCTCTCGTGGAATCGTCTCAGCTACTATGGCCCCTTGGCCCTGGAAGATTGGTAATCGTTCCAGAATGAACGATACCAGGATGGAACCGTAGCCAAACTGTTTCAGTTTGGCCTGCTTGCACTTCGTGAGCTGTCTCTTGATATTTATTGTCACGGCTGTAGCCCAGTCGAACAATAGGGGACCAATGCACTCTGAGGCAATGCACTCTGAGGCCAGTAGGAGTTGGGCCTTTGTTGCCTCGTGCAGTGCCTGTGATCCCGCAGCCCGCGTGATGGTATGAAGCACTACCCTGAGTGCTAAATCAGGAATAGTATGGATGTCCACCTTTCCACTTCCTGATCCTAGTCGTGCCCCTGGGCACACTCGTGCCATCACTTGTTCCATCTTCTCACCAGACGGTCTGCTCCCTGTCAATATGGGTACCGGACCTCTGCACGATAATCCGGTGATGAAGTATATGTCAGAAACCTCCAGTTCTAATACCTGGTCCCGTAACTTGAACATTTGTTCCTGTTCGTCCCATATGCTGATCAGGTACTGTAGGAGCTCAGGCTTAGCTCGTAAACAAGGTGTCAGGAAGAACTTTTTTAGCCCACAGTTCTTGAGGGCATTCATGCAAGTCTCATTCTCCATGGCTTGTTCATCCTCTTCACCGTGCTCCCTCTCTTTCCACTCAATGACCATTTTGATCGGTTGCCTGCATTGACATGGTCAAAAAACTTCAATTAGACCTCTGCTATCCTTGAAAATTCATGCAATTCATTCATTATGTGGAAATTTCAAGTGGAAAATTGTATTGCGCCGTTGGCGCGACTGTTTTCCCAACAGTCGCGCCAGTTGGCGCGGGCCCTTTGGAAATAAAATTCCATTGGCGCGGGTCTGTGCCGGATACCCGCGCCAATGGGCGAAGCCCTAAAAATTCAAAAACTCCTCATAAGAAGTCTAATATACAATGAAAATCTATGAAAAACGGATTGAAATGGAGTACAAAGAAGCACCTCTTACCTAGAACTGACGGGAATCTGAATGGTAGCCCGGATCGGTCGTAATCACTGTCAGAAGTTCGCACACAAATTGGACCACTGCTGCTCTTCGGTGAGGTAAATAGTAAAAAGTAATTTTATTTTTACCATTTGACATATTTATAACTTTTTGAACTCAAAATAATTATTTTTCTGAATATTTTAATATATTTGTGTCAAAAATGGGTTTTACACTTGCTTTTTGTGCAGCAACAGGTCTTTTACGCAACTTAAACGGTGAAACGAGTTGTATTTTATACTTTTTCGGACTCGGTAAATACACAAAAAAGTCACTCTGGAGTCACTTTTCAGCTCTTTTCTGACTCTCTAAACATGAAAAGATTGCCGAGGCCCTTGTCGTTTCGATCTCGTTAAAGTGGACACGAATCGACATCTACCCAGTATACGTTTACCCCTTTTTCGGGCTGGGATGGATTATTTACGAAAAAGGAATACCCTAGCCTATCGCGACTAGGAGGTTTTCTCGGATATTTTTTTCTACCTTTTCGGGTTCGAGGAACTATCTACGAAAAGGGACCGCTGGAGTTTACTTTTCTGTTGTCTTTTCAAACTCTCTAAATATGAAAAGACGCCGAGTTCTCCCTTTGTCAGACTCGTTAAACCCTGATGACATTGGATTCAGTCGAAATGACGTTCTCCGAGTTCCTCCTTCCTAGGGCTCGTTAAATGTACTAGGATGGATTCGCCCGAAGGGCAGACTTATGTTACAAGCATATGTTATCCCCTTCAAGCTTGTTATCAAAAATAATTGGGGTACTCGGCAGAAATGGTGGGGGAAAATGGAACCAGCATCATTGTCGTGTCGGCAGTATGTCGCTCTTGAACATGGCACTTGTCTGCATTCGTGTCGGGTTGGAAACATCTCATCTCGCTTTTCGCTTGCCTCCGTGGGTTTGGATAATCCCTTTTGACCTCTCATCTGCTCGTTGCCTCGTCACCATGACCTCTGATCCGTTGACGTCAAATACTGCCAAGTCCACTGTCGTGTCGTTTATATGTTCAAGAGAAGTTGACCTCTGCAAATATCAACCTCCCTCTCATTCTCGTTTGATCCTGATTCACAAAAAACATCATGTTCCTCTGTCTCGTGTCGATGATGTGGGAAACACTATGGCCCACCTTCGATCAAGGTCACTTCCTGTCGACTTCAGCCCATTATCCGGGAAGTTGATCTAGAGAATCCCTTATGGTACCTTGGAGCCTGCATGCCTCAATGGCAGGTTCATCGCATTCGACGTGAGGTTTTCATCATTCGCCTCCGATCGAGTGATTCTACGGGTGTTTGACGCCAGCTCATTGATTCACACGCCGTAGATTGTACCTATAGTACCTTGAGGGCCATGGTCATTATTGGTGGTTCCTCTCGCGTCTGTTAACAGCTTTCATCATTGGCTGGTAATCAGACGATGTTCTTCCATGTTCGACTTCAGCTCACATATTCGCATGCTTGAATTTGTACTTTGTTCGGGTCAAGATGGAGCGCAAGACCCTGGATTGTGTCTGTTGTAATCCAGGCTGCGATATTGTGGATTATTATGATTATTTACATGACTCACAGATTGGATGGCTGCGACCATACCTGAGTCTTTTTATCAACCCTCACTGGATGGCTGAGTCCATGCCTTGGATCTAGGTTATTGTACACTCTGTTATGGATGGCTGCGCCCATACCACGCATATATATCATGTATCTGAGACATCAGTTGTACTTCGCTCCGCAGGTTTTCCGATGGCGGTGTTTTCAGTTGGCATGTTCTCGTAAAGCATTTCACCCCTCTCTCTCTCTCGGGCCTCATGCTTTAGGGGGCATCTGTTACACATCAATTTGTCACCGTCCCTACCATTCCCCATCCCGCACATTGGAGGGCTCATTCCGTGACCTGTGAGCAGAGACAAGACTTGAAAATACTTTCATTGCATCCCTCTGAAGATGAGCTTTCATTGCCCTGAAGACATCTCCCTGCAAAAAACCCTAAAAATAGCTCTTTTTCTATTGGCGCGGTTCCACAGTTCAGCCCTCGCGCCAAGGGGGCAAATCCTCCAAAGAGGGCACACCAATTGGCGCTCTGTCATAGAGCCGCACCCACGCCAACCATATTAAGAGGTGTTTTTTAAAAATAAATGGCGGAAGTTTCGTCCTAACAAATTCCTGGACTGATATCTATCTTGAGTTGGGAGGTTTGGCTACGGATTTCCATAGAGAGGAAGTGGTTTCCCACCTCTCATGGAAGCTTCCTTGATGATAGGGCCAATCCCATAATTATAGGGATCCCAACTTCCCTTCCTCCTTCTATAAAAGCTTGCCCATTTCCCTTGCAAGCTAGTTCCAGAATCTCCAAGTTCCCAAGAGCTTTCATATCCTTATGCTGCAAGAGCCTTCTTGATTCCCTTAAGGCCAAATCCAAGCAAGGAGACTATTGCCGAGTATCCGGAGAGAGAGGCTTGTCCCATCCTTGACAGGCTTTTATCGAGACATGTTTTGCTAACGACCCACCAAAAGAGAGTGTTGCGTCAAAGCTATGGTTGTATTCTTCTTTTGACTCTTTAATGATAAGCGACGATTGGTTATGGTTCCACTCTTGTTCTTGATTATGTTCATGAGTTATGTCCTCTTCGACTGACATATAGTTGATTTATATACTGGATTTTATGCTTGCGTTTGTGTTGTTTCTTGCATGTGCAGGTGTACGACCACGGAGATCGTGAGGATTGTGATCTGCCAGGGCAAAGGAACGGGAGCACCACCTCTTCTACAAACAATAGCGTTGGATTCCAGGTAAGCCCTCCTCGCAAGTCGGTTTATTTACGATTAGGAACCTGCACTGTAGCGTGTTTGATTGTTGCTAGACCCGATCTAGGCTAGTAGGGATCGCCTCTGTCCGCAGAGGGGATTTACCTCCTCAACATATATATATATATATATATATATATATATATATATATGACATGGGCCGACTTCTTGTTTTCCTCTACAACTCACATAGAATAAGGAGGAAATTTGTCAAGGGTAAGTTTATTCATTTATCCGAACTTGACAGATTATTTACGGAAAAGGACAATCTGGAGTTTCCTATGAGCGTTTCAGACTCCCTAAAATTGAAAATTATGAGCAAGAACTGACCCAGGCTCATAAAAATTAATGGGACAGTAGTAGTTAGAGATCTACTAGGTACAGAATTATTCTTTTCCGAGCTCAGCAAAATAAGTACAGAAAAGAAAACTCCTTGAGTCTACTTTGGGTTTTTCAGACTCTCTAAAAATGAATACCCCGAGCATTGGCTAACTCAGGCCTGATAAATTTATGGGGTAGCAGTAGTTAGGGATCTGCTAAGTATAGAATTATTCTTTTCGAGCTCAGCGGAATAAGTACGGAAAAGAAATCCCCCTTGGAGTCTTCTTCTGTGCATTTCAGACTCCCAAAAACTGAAATGCCCCAGGCAACGATCATTCCAGCCCTAGTCAAAATCCGTGGAATGATGACACCAAATTATTCTACAGCAACCAAGAGTCAAATTCCAAAAAAAGCTTTTTCAAATTTCAAAGGTTTCTACTCATTTTTTTTAGTTCAGCACACATTTTCCATAGTTCCATGTTCAATGAGAAAGTTCAGGGGATTCCGTACTTAATTCAGTACTATTATGGGATCAACTTCAACCTAGCAGCACCAAAATTAATGAATATGGTAATTTGTAAGTACTTTGAATTATGCATAATCACATGAACCACTTTATCATCTTGGATTGGGCAAATGAAGAGTCTACTCAGCCAAAGTTTGAGTTGTCACTGCAATTATTGTTCTCGAGCTCCTGAACATTAATGTGTAGTCAAATCAAGGTATGGGTAAATTTACATTTGCTTAGACTAACTTGAAGTATATGAATGATAGGCTTAGTAATAATCTATCTTTGCTAATTGTAATGATTCACATACCCTTCCATATTCGTACCATCCTATCCCCACTACCCTTTCCCTTTATTTTTGCTCATGCGACACAAATGTTAAGTACCTATTCATCATTATAATAGCCAATCCGCATCATGATTCGAATTTTCAAGTTGTCATTTCAAATGAAATCTAAATTTATGTGAACCTAACATGAAAATCGTCTGTCTTATTGGTATGTTTCAGTTGAAAGCCAACCTGTGAGCCCTCGAATTCCCTGTTAACCTCCAGTATTGCTTTGCCATCAGCATGGGGGCCAACCGCCATGAACCCACATTCACTCAATTTTCAAAGAGACCAAAATATGCTCAGAGTAAAGCGTTGTTCGAAGAAAAAGGGTGGACGGGTTTTCTGCAGAAGTTCCAGGTTTACAACGATAGAGTGGCCATGGCCTTCGCACAGAGTTTCGATGGGAAAGTTGCAAGGGTCGGGAGTCTGAAACTCAAGATGACCGAAAAGTTTATAAGCAAGGCAATTGAGTTGCCACTATCAATAGATTGAAGTTATGTGGATATCAATTGAAATTAGCTCTGAGTTAGGGAATGGTAGGTTTTGTCTTTTAAATGCTAAGTCGTTCTGGATCAAGTGGCATGTAGGGATTGGTTTGAGTTATCATTGAGTTTCTTTGATGCATAGTACCCCGGGGATTAGCTTGTCTGATGATTTGAATAGGATTGATATCAATTCGGTTCGAAAACATAATTAGTGATAGTTGTCTGTTTTATTTTCAAATGAGTTTTGAGTTAAATGAACCATAGTTAAAAACAGAATAGTGATTTGAGTTTCTAGAAAATAGATCTCGTTAATGATAATTTAGATTACAGTGAAATAGGCTTCTTCACTTCAGCTTTTCTGAGTTCGATTATTAGATATAAAATTCAAGCATTTCCTACTTAATTTCGTACTAGAATTGGTAGGATCATAACCGGAATGCATTGCAACTCGAAGTTTACGAACTCCGGTTGACAATTTAATTTAGGGAATCTAACAACATATAAAATCCCTAACAAAGTGGTTGAGGGGCCACATGGCTAGCTCAGGTGGCGAAGAAAATGGCATATCGAGCTATCTAGTGGTTGTAAGGGGCTGCTGGCTGTCGGCCGAGGACCATCTAGCAGAAAAAATTTCTCCTATATACACTACCCACAGGGTGGTGGGGAACAAACCCCACAAAGTTTTTGACCCCAATTCTCCAAACTAGAACCTGTCAGTGAAATGACCCTTCAAATTGATTCCTCCAATTTTTCCACTATAAAAGCATTGAGATAGATGACAAATAATATAATGATCCAATTAGGATCAAACATGCATGCAATGTGTCCCAATGAGTCAATAAATGTGTCTCAATGTGTAATTGATGTAGTCTTGTTTTATAAACATTTTAGAAAATTGCATCTTTATGTCTATACTTAATTTTTGTAATTGTAAATATTTTTAAAAGATATATGTCAAATTGTTGTGTAAAACGGTTTTCCTCGTCCCACAAACAAGGTGGTCCCATACATCAATTCCATATCCGGCTACATTGTGACCTTAAAATTAGATTATTAATAATAATTATTATTATTATGTCTCTATGTCACATTTCTGGTGGTCTACATGTCCTACATAAGACACTCAAATTCATGTGTCTCTATGTCCCCTACTAGACACTCAAACCTGTGTGTCCTTGCATCCTTGTATCCAACTGTTATGCAACTTAGGTCAAGTATCTGTGCTCTAAACATAAAATTCCATTGCACATACCTCATAAGCTTGATAGGAGAAATTAGTGTGTAAATGTCGTATTGCATCCATCTTTAAGAACAATCGTGCTAAATCCCTGTGTATTTTCATGGATCATTGTTATGTTTCCATCTAATTGGAGTTTTGGTTCAGCTATGGCAACAAATTTTATCATGCACCGCATTGAAGTATGGCATGTGATTGTTCCCCTATTTATATTTTTTTTAAGAGAGTTTATCAAGTGCATTCTGCCTTGGGGCTGGAATATAGAAGAACCGATTTAATAAAAATCAAGGCAAACACCATAACCTGAAAAATTTCTATCTTCACAGCTAATGGAAAAGGATCAAAACAACTTTGTCCTGGCGGAAAGCAAAACACGTCCTTTTAAAGGGCCATCACTACTTATCCTGTCACACGATATTAATTGCACTTCCAATAAATTTCTTGTTGTAGAATGGCATGTTCCTTACTGTGATTGCCATGACACTATGTTCATCATAAAAACCTTTTGGAATTTGGCTGTCCACACACCACCAATTAAGAACGCATTCAATCACTAGGAAGCAATTATCACATATCCTCTGGATTTATGGCAGGTAAGACATTGTTAAGGAACTCATTTTAACAAAGCCAGTTCAATGACCTCCAATAAACAACATCCAGCATTCCCCTTGACAAAAAAGGTGATTAGGGCTAACAAGAACCGTGGCAATCCCCCTGATTCAGGTGGAAAAACTTAAAAGCATATGTTTGATCAACTTGTAAAATGCACAATTTCATGGATAGCTCTAAACATGAGCCATCCACCTTATGTAGATTAGTTTCTATACCAGGCACTGTCGGCTAATGATACAGTACCCATATAAGTTGCATTCCACAAAATATTATATGCTGTATCATATTGTGGACAATTTATGGATACAAATGTCAGGATACATGTTGAATATTTATATAAAATGCTTGGCTATTGCTTGCTACAAATATGCATTATATTTTCAGTTGAACCTTCTCATCCGTTCATTGTACATGTCTTGGATAGGACCCTTGTACAGGGGATAAAGAATATGTGTCCCCTTAGCATTTGTATTATGTTTTTGGTTGAAACTCTTCATTATCTGTTTTTGGGTAGGTCCCTTGTACAGGGTATAAAGTATATGTATCCCCTTAACATTGTTATACAATCCGTGTATGCTAAAGCGATACATATGGCTTCTATCAAATGTTATATTGATTACACTGACCCATATAAGCTAAGATGATCCATAGATAGTATACCCCTATATCTTCTAGCAAATGTTATGTTTATCTGTATGACTTCTATCCACTGGTTTTTTAGCAGGGGTTGGCCTTTTCTAATTTCTGGGCAAAAATCAGGCAAATATAGAATTGGGTTCCCTTTCAAATCTTCACGAGTTTACTGAAATTGTAACGAACCATATCTACCCCTGCTGAAAGATTTCATTTCTAATGCTATTACTATTCTTGCTTATTGATCACTAAGTAACAAAAGGGAACAAATATTCAAGAATGAAAATGTGGCCTCACTCGCCTGATTTTCAAAAGCAAGCAACTGACCCTGTTTTTGATGGATGTTATGTTTCTCTTTTACATACACATGAAGAGCAGAGGATGTGACACATTCACCAGTTCATACTACATACTTAATGAAAATTGATCAAATTTATTTATTGAAGAAAAAAGGTAAGCAATTGCAAATACGCTGACAAGCATATTGTTAAAATAAGAAACAAGGAATAAAAGTTGAAACAATGGATTGAAGCCTTACCAGAATGCTGTATAATTTGAGAAATTTTTGCCAGACACCATAACAGCAACTGAAGCTCCAGCAAACATAAACTGTCCTATCCGAAGCACGAGACCGCTAGCTGTCCCTGGCATTCCTGGCAGGTTCTTCATTGCAACCCTGAAAAATATTCTTTACAATTGAAAAATCTCCTATATTACACCTGATGATCAAGACCACTATTGCAAGACTTCTGCCAATATCATCTAGAACGAAGGTTCGTCTGGAGAAGCTAACGTGATTCAGTGCAAAATTTTCTAGAATATATGCTTCCAGCGAGTTATAGTGGCCATCGCAACCAATGCCCCACAAAAATATACAAGAACTTCGACAACCTCAGAAATACCCTGAAAATCACACCCTGGATTGCAAACATCGTTTCATAACAACCCAAAGAACCATTGAGAAAACGACAGGCTTATTTCTAAGACTGTAAACGCTTCTCAGTGCTGCTAGTCTGCAAATAACCTAATAGCATAGTCAAACGAGGGACTCCTGAACCGAAACTATCCGTGCACCTGTATCATAGAACTTGCTGCTTCATTTGATAATATCACATTTCTCTGTTACAATTACTCCAATCCTGCTACTTTCCTGACAATGAATTTGAACATAAGCAATCACATAGGCCTGCAACACTCGGAGTCTAGCTTCCTTCAGAAATCCTAGATGAAATATAAATCGTCCATTCCGACCTATTTTGCACTGACACTTTGGGAATATAGACTCATTTAAAATCAAGCGGAACGCTATGCACTGTTTTCACCATAAATTTCACAAAATGTACCAGTTTTGGCCCAAGTTGTTGGAAATGATTATTTAAACTGCACAAAACCGGACTCTTTGATCTATTTTCAACTGGAAGTTAAGAACATGGACTTCTTTAACATCAAATGTAACGCTGTTGAATACTTTCGCCCTCAAATTTCATAAGCTGTAACAGTTTTGAACTAGATAGTTGGAAAAAATAGTTTAAATAGAACAAATCTGGGTACTCTGACCTATTTTTCAATGAGAATTAAGATATAGACGTCTTTAACATCAAATGCAAGGCTGTGGACTGTTTTCACCTCAAATTCCACAAAATGTACCAGTTTTCACCCAAATTGTACGAAAGAATACTTTAAATTGCAGAAGGCTGGGTAGCGGCCATTCCAGCATGTAGACCGTCAAATGCACTTAAGATAAGCATTGGAAAAACAAACACAGACCGGACCTCAATAACAGCGATTCTGGCTCAAATTTTACCAAAAGAAGTTCACCGAAATCCTTGAAACGCAACAAATCGGATGATGGGGCAGGATTCGATGTCCGATTCGCCTGCTTCCGATTGAAGTCCCAATCGACAACGTCGCGTTCATCGCCGACAGCTGATAAAATAATATCCTCGAAACCCTCAAAAATTCTGTTCTAGAGCATGATGTTATTCTTTTGCAAATTAATTGGAAGTAGCTCAAAAATAAATTACAGATTTGCTGAATAGGGACACGTCACCGTATTCAAAGTATCCTCGCACATTAGCTCCATATCCACGTGGCAGTATAGATCATTAATTAAATTATTTTGGTGGTACAAATAGCTAGATTTCGTTTTGATTTGGTCTTACCTATTATTGGTTATTTTTACTTTTTTCGATGTTAAAATCTTTGTCATTTAGTCGGGGAGAATGTCGATATTTCATTTGTTGGGAGAATTAAATGGAGAATGTTGATATGTCATTTTTGTGGGAGAATGTTTTAGTTAGATTTGATTTGGTTTTATAATTCCTTATTTTTAGTATAGTGTATGTTAAAATATTATTTATTTATTATAGAAAATGTTGATATTTCATTTGTTTGGAGAATGTTGGACTATTTTGGGGATTTTTTATTTTAAAGGATGGAAAATATATTATAATTTAATTATTAAATTATTAATAATGGTGATAATTATTATTTAGATTTCTCAACTTATTTCATCACACTTAAGAAAAAACATGTCACATGGAATTAAGTTAGTTGTTTATAAAGAGGTGGACTTTTATTCTTATAAGATGCTTCTCACTTTTAGTCAGTAACATAGGTGGACTTTTATTCCTATAGATTCTTCTAGCTTTTTACTTTTATCATTAATATATTTCTTGATGTTTAATATGATTAGTTAAACATAATGATTAGTTTGTTGGTTAAAGAGAAGGAATTTTAGATTATATTTGAAAACCATTTAAAGATATTATTTAAATTTAAGTATGGTACATTAATTTATATAATTTTTGTGACTTTAATTATGTTTATAAATATTTAATGAATTAATCTATTTTAATGTTTGTAGTAGTATTTATTTTGTATAAAGTTGCAATTTTAATTTAATTATCAATAATAATTTTTGATGTATGGTAGGGATTTAATTTTATAAAATATTTACTAAATATTTTTATTAGGAATTTAGATAAAAGGTTGAGATTTACTTTAAAGGTAGTTATGTCATTTTTTTGTGAATTATAAAACTTTAAATTATCTTCAGAAACAGAAATATATTATAGGCAATAGGACGTCCCGAGGGAGGAATTTCATCTCAATCTCGGTCATCATAAAGAAACTGTGTCTAGTAACTCGACCAAAACATAAACCACACTTCCAATACAAGTCATGGGATCGTTATAAGCATTACAAATGTTAACCCAAGCTCCCAAGACAAAAACAAGTGCCTAGAATTCATGCCCGACCGCGTCCTCACATAAAATAACAAAAAAAGACAGCCCTCACGCTAAGATAGAATAGACATCAGATAGTAGGGAGGAACCCCCAACACCAATAAAAGGAGTGACCCACCAAACTGACCCATGCACTCACCCTTCGCCCAAAACTTCGCACCCGCCATTGTTCATCTTCCATGTAAAGCCCTGGAGACAAAAAACAACTCTTGAAGTTGAAGTTTCAAGCGACAAACAAAACTTGAGAGCACATGGCCATGAACCATATAAGTCATCGTCGTCCACAATTAAGAAGATTTCCACAAGGCCTTTCATAAAACACCTCAAAACGAACAAGTGAGACCTGAAATTCACCCACCACCTTTCACACATGTGAATTGTTCTTGGAAGAGGAGATGTTAACTGCAGTCCGAGCACTAGAACCAAGGAAGTCTTCTTGTTCTCCCCTCTATAAATCACGCGTTATGTGGCTTTCCACCTACATTAACTAGGCCTTTATCTTGTCCACACAAAACCTCAAGGTTCCTCGGCGTTCTCTTCACATCTTCTACGGAGGCGAAGATGTTATACTCTTCCACTTATTTGTCTCTCATACCAACCCAGGAGCATTTTCATTTTCCAATGGAGCGCCATTGAGTTCAGGTATTGTTTACGCCTTCCCCTGGTGTGGCCAAGGTTCGGTACCCAACCTAACATGTCTTCTACCAATTCTGTGTTTGAGAGAGATTATCTCTCTTCGCCTACTTTAATCTCCAACTCACAAATCTCCTAGCGAGTCTCCAATAGAATAACATTAAAGTAAGTGGCCAATGGGTCATGGGCAAACAACTTTGCACCATGTTGACCTAGATAAGATCTACCACCTCCTCCCCTCCTACTCCTCCCCTCTGCGTAGGCATCATCGTAGATTCATGGGAAGGTTCTTCAATTTCCCTGTAAGGATTGCTTCTACCTGCAAAATGGAAAAATGACCGACCCGACACTTATTTGTTAAAACCAAAATACCAACAAATGATTTCATCACATAAACACCAAACAAATGGATTGCCTTTCGATGAATACCCTCTCAGCAAAGAGATGGACAACTTTGTATCATCCAAAGACTCAACCCCCTTGACCATTGAAAGCAACAAACTATACCCCAGGACCAAGACACTAAAACCTCCCGAAGCCCATAGATCGTTTACCAAACCTTGCCCACACCAATTGACAAGCTTCCTTTTAAATAACTCATAGACCACCCTTCAGCTAAAAACCCTACTACCTAATTCGTCAAGAAGAAATAGACGTGACGCCCAATGCCAAGCCAAAATCACAGACTCAACAACAACCCCAATCCCCAAGACGCAAACCACATTTAGCCACTAAAACAATAAACCCAAAAAAATTACACTCCTAGAAACACACAACATGACATACAATTTTGACCCAAGTGAGACCAACAAGAGCATATAGAACTTACCACATTCCCATGCTAACAAGAAAGTCTAGATGAAATCCATCGACCCCTTGGCTGACTCCTTAGAGCTAGAGATATTCTAGATAAGAAACCAAGATGAGGTGGCCCAAGTGAATTCCACTCTAGCGAACCACCCTAGCACCTTCCTCTTCACTAGAAATTCAATGCTAGAAAGACCAACACTACAACTACATCAAGGAAATAAGGGCATCACCCTCTTTCCCAAAGATTCACCACCATCAAAACCTGTAATTCTACAGCATCAGAGCGACAAGACACTCACCACTCCCTCAAACCGACTAACGTGAATGCCTTCACCTACCTGCCTGACCATTACAAATCCCCTTCGCAAACTGGAGGGACGCATGCTCATGCATACGAGACACCAAGTGTGTACTCCCTTCATCAAAGCGCATTTACTCTAGCAAGAGTGGCAGGCACATTTCCCCACACTCCACTCATTCCAACATAACACCTCCCTCAAGGATTTAAAGGTAGTTGTGTCATTTTTTATTTTTAATTTACTTGAAAAAAGGTGATGTGCACAAATGTGATTGAACTCTTTTTATTTTTATTTTTTTTCATTGTTGTTTTATTATGTTTTACTTGTCACGTGTTTTTTTTAAGTGTTTATGTATTTAACCTATGTATTAATTCTATTTTTAATAAATAATAATAATAATAATTTAAAATAAAATTATAATTTAGTTAAATTTTTAATTTTGACAATATGAGATATATCATAAGATAAGTAATTATAATTTAATTATTTTTTTGAAATAATGTGAGATGTGTTATTATAATGTAAGTGTCTTAATACTTACTATAAATTGATTTCTATTAGCAATTCAATTTATATAATTACATTGTCCATGGGGTCTTGGATAGATGGTGATTGGGTGCTTTGTTAAGGCACTCCCTGGTGTGAAGTCACTGATTCAATTCCATGCCCGATCGGGGTGATATATTAGACATGCTGAAGATGTAGTCCTACCAAGCTTATAATTTTTTTTATATAACTACACTAATTTATTTAAAAACCTTAATTTAATTATTTAGCATATTATTGTATTTTTTTATAAATTTATATTTAAAACATTAACATTCTCGGTTTTCACTTCTTCTTCTTTTTTGTAAGCTAGGCTAAGCTATATTAGATCATAGAAGAAAATTTACGTAGGTGTTGGGCTGAGATGGCAAGCGGTGCTTAGCCAATCCCAGCCTAAGTAGCTTTCAAAATAAAGCAGTTTTGGGGCTACCTCCTAGGAGGAAACTAGCCCCTTAATAGAGTCAAACAGTCATGATATACAAAATGTTCCGTAACACATATAAAAACAAATTAGCTATAGTATGTTCTGAGTTGACAACAAACATAGATGAACCAAGCTACCACGCAATCATGGTGTTCCTGCATCATCCTCTGTTGCAGGGTCCTCCTCCTCAATGAGGCATCCATAATCACATGTAATGGCCTCCTCCTCAGCTGTTGGCTCGTGTGGAGGCTTCGAGGGAGTTGCACGGATGATAGGAGCAACAGGGTACTCTGCATCTAGAACTTTGGTCTAAAATCCTCCAAATCCATGATCCAAACGTTTGTCTCCTCCTTCGTTGGCTCGTGAACAGGGAGCGGCTCGGTTTTCCGAGGAGTGGGCAGCTTAGAGTGCGCAATGGTAGACTTCCTGGGGCCTCTTCTGCCCCTCGGTTTCTCCAGAGTTAAGACCATCTCTTCTTGGGTGCAATCGGGCTGTTGAGTAGCCTCCTTGTACTGGCTGCCAGACGAGGAACCTTCTGTGGATTCCAAATGTTGATCTTGGCCACGGTGATAGCGCCTTAAGAACGCACCTCTTTGTTTACCCCTGATGGGCTTTTGACGTTGTTGTGGGACCATGGGGAAGCTAACAAGGAGCGATAAGGAAGTCGGGATCATATCAGTGAGATGCGCAACAGGGGGGGCGCGCAAAAGGGGGTCACGCAGCAGGGAGCGCGCAGCGAGGTAGCCCGCCGCAGATGGCGCGTAACGGGGAGAGGCAAAAGAGAATGGGGCTTTCCATAGGGAGGCTCACAACCATGGGGCGCGCAGCTAGGAGGAAATCAAAGGGAGGAGCGCGCTACAGGAGGGCGCGCATCAGGGGGAGCGCACAGGGAAGTTGGAGCAGCAGCGTAATGGTGAGGGGAAAATCATAAAAGTCTCTAGAGACTGACTGGAGAAGCAGAGAGATGGAGGAATGAGGAGCTACAATGCCTTTTAAAGACATGTGGCACGAGCGCAAATTTTGAGTGGGGATGTGGCACGCTTGCAGATGCGATGAGAGACAGTCCAAGTGAGACTGCATGTGATTCAGATTATGGCAAGAGATCAGGTACAACAAAGCATCGTTATGAATAATTAATGAATTGAGTTTTTGCATCAAGTTAATGATGGCTTTGCAGGGCGTCGTCAGCCTGTGCATGGGATGATCTGTCTTCACAAGATTGGGGCGTGTCACCCACAGCCGAGGTCGATTTTCACCTTTTTAAATTCATATGTTCAAACATTATTTTTTGGTTTATTATTTTAATTTTATTTAGTATGATTATCCCCAATGGGGTTGTTCTTAATGAAGGACAAGTGGTGGGAGGGACGGCAACGAAGCTTGTCTAGCCTCCATGCGTGACCCATCCGCCCGTTAATTTGACATGACCACTCAAGCTGGGCTGCGAGGTTAACATCCACGCACGCTCGACGTTGTTATAACTCCTCCCGAGAGTAGGTGGTGTATCATTTGGTTGTGCTGTGAGATGATAGAGCTCTGCAAAGAGATTCAGATATTGGAGTTTCTGTGCGCCTCGCCGAGGTTTTGGGCTTAGAGGGGAGGAGACGAAAACCATTCCTGATGCATCGTGTGGGGGTTTTTGGTGACGTTGGATGGACCCTGGGACCTTGGAACGCCCAGGGTGAAGGAATCGTTTGGCATTCGGCTCGGCTTAGCGGCTTGGCGTGCCGTGGTGGAAGGGATAGGAGAAAGACTACGACAGAGGCATCTTGGCTTAGTCATGGTGACGAATTGTCTCAACACCTGTGTGTGTTGGATGAGTACTATGGGTAATTGGCGGTCCGGGCATGCGCAACTCTGTTGGCTTGACCTCAAACTACATAGATTTCTGAGTGTTTGCTTTGTTAGGCAGAGTGAGGCTCGCGAGGGGAATATCGTCGTGAGGTTTGGAGTAAAGGAACTGGGGTGCCATGATCAGCCTTCTAAGGTTGGCGCAAGGGGACTAGTCTGCGTTGTCTGCGTGCAAGGTGTGGAATTTGGTGTTGGGCCAGAGGTAGAAGCCAGTGTACTGTTGTGTGGGGTTGGGAGGGAGTTCATTGTTGTCGAGTGTTCTGGTGGTTTGGGCACGCAGAGATGCCACGTCACTAGGGAAGACTGCGTTGTGGGGGAGGTGTTCATCGGAGAGTTGTTCACCTAAATAGGGAAGATGAAGCTCGGTCGGGTTCGACAGACAATCGTGAGACTGAGGATCGAGTTGATGGCTCACCAGGGCATGTGGAAACTCCAGTATCGTTGGAGTCTATTGCTTCTCAGCTCCGGAACATTCAACTCAACATGGACAACCTTTGAAATCAAAGTTATGACGACCGCAATGAGTTGGTAGCTTTCATCAATGATAAATTCAATATGGCCACAGTGAAATTATGGAGCAATTGGGCAGTCTGCGTCGCCAGTATAGACGCACCAATGACCACCTTCACAGTCTGGAAGTGAGGGTGGAACATATAGGCTTTCATATGCATGAATATATTGGTCATTTCGCAACCCCCCTGTAATTCCCCCAACCCCCCTCCTTGATTATTGCATGATGTTATGAATCTCTTTTTGTTTGTTTTTCAAGGCCTCTAAGTTGTCAGAGATAATGCATGAAGTCAGCAGCTCATGTTTTCCTCCTGACCTCAATCTCAACAAGTCCGTTTAAAAAACAAAAACATGTAGAGATGTTTCTTTTTAATTTACAAATTTATGTTAATATAATAAAAAACCCTTTAATGGACCAAAAAATATTAAAAAATAATAATTTAGTATAATTATAAAATTACAACGATGACTTATGTGAATCAAATATCATCATGACGTAGAGTTGAAAAATACGATTATGCAGTTCATTATGGATTATTTGTAGTGACGTCAATAACCCTTTGGATTATCTAAAAAATAATGTGTCCTTTACGTTGATAATGAAGGAAGTGGGTTAATCCAAGAAAACACTGAAACGTAGAATATGTTAATCTGGATATAGTGGTTGCTTTGGCTTCTTTCTATGCATAGCCATCACGCAATTACAAAAGGTGCATTGTTAGTCATGCCAATAGAAAGAAGCCAAAGCACACTATGTGAATTAGTAGGATGCTAAAGAAGGTTTATTTATTTGCACGCTGCAAGAATAAGTTTAATATTTGCATTGGTTAAATATATTTGCCTAGATTTGATTTAAGTTTTTATACATCCATAGGTTTATATATTCGTTGGTTGTACATATGTGTAATTTTAATGGTTTAAATATGAATTTTTAGATTTATATATATTTACCATTTGGGTAAGTTTTATATTATGTATTTTAGTAGGTTATATATACCTAAAAAAAGTTTTAAATAAAAAAAATATATTTGGCATAAGTTTATATTTAATTTAATATTTAAATGTTATTTCATATTTGTGTAGGTTTTTAACTTAGATAGTTTAAACCTTTTATAATTGAATTTTTATTTAAACTTTGATCATATACGCAGTTTAATATATATTATATTTATGTTTTATATTTGTTTATTTAATTTAATATTTAAATTTTATTTCATATTTGTGTAGGTTTTTTATTTAGATAGTTTACACATTTTATAATTGATTTTTTATTTAAAGCTTCATATTTATTATATTTAGGTTTTATATTTGTTTAGTTAAAAATTTTATTTATATGTATGTATTTATTTTTTTTATAATTATATAGGTTAAAATTTTATAAGTTTTAGCCTATGAGGTGTAGAGTAGATGGTGATACGGGCGTTTTGTTAAAGTATTTTGCGGCGTAAAGGTTATCGATTCAAAATTTTGTGGGCAAAAATCTAACTACGTTAAGGGCTAGTGTGTCCCAAGCCAAGTGCGATCAAAGCCACGTGTGATCCCTAAGTGATTTTGATGGCTTGGATGTTTCTGGGTCGTAACTACTCAAGCCACATGTTAGGCGTATTGACTCACATTACTCACATTACGTAGAAAACAACTGTGTGTGTGTGTGTTTTAAATATTTACGTATTTATATATTAGTTTTTACATTATCGAATTCAATATTATTGTATTGATAATAATTTTTTGTGGATAATATTTAATTTATTGTTATTGTGTTGATGATATTTGTATTGATAAAAGTTTGTGTTATTGTCAATGAGTATATCTCATGTTGTTGCGAGGGTTTAATGATAATCTCTCCACCTTGGTCCAAGTCTCATTAACAAGATGCTCTTTTGGGAGTCGCCTTTGTAATGACTATGTTGACTATGTAACTCTTCCTTGATGAAGAAGTAAATTACTTGAAGAAAAAAAATATACAAAAATTGTATTGTTAAAGATTAATAAGTATATGTTAACTTTATATTAACAAGATTTAATATTTTAATTTTTATAGTAAATACAAATTAATATATTTATTTTAATAAGGTTTAATAAATTTAGATGAAAAAGATTTAATAAATTTATATTGATAATATATTTAATAATAATAATAAAATTTGACAATGTTATCACAAATATAATTTAATAAATGAAATAAGTAATAATGCATTTAATAATTATATCACAAATATAATTTAATAAATGAGATAAGTAATAATGCATTTAATAATTATATGACCAACCTAATTTGATATATGATATATATGTATGTGATATAAGAAATGGAGTTGATATAAGTCACATATAAGCATTTTCAAATGTGTTTTTAATATAAAATTATTTATTTAACAAAATAATTTATAAAATTAATTTTTTCAAAGTTAAATTTATATTGGTTCATTAAATAGTTATAAGGTTAGATAGTCAGAGTATGTCCTTGTTTTCCACTCAGGAAATTAAACTAGTGGCGATGCATTGAGTTTTTGTTTTTCAAAAAAAATGTTTTAGAAATTCAATTAAATTTAACAATGTGATTGTGTCTCACACCAACAAGCTCTAACCACCTAGCATATTTATAGCTACAATTAAAAGATAAAAATAAAAGACAACTAAATCAAGAAAACATCATGAGAATCTCTATGGGTTATTTTCCCTTTTAAATGTGGCATATTGTACACTAGGGAAGACATAGATGAGCTCCAATTGTATTCAGAAACCTATCTAGTTGCTTCCCAGGTAGTTGGATCTCATCTAGCTGCAACAAAATTCCGTCTCTAGCATTATAGCACTCCAACAACACCTTACTTGGCAAGGATTTCATTTGCTAGCATAAGTTGATTGTATGTAGATATTAATTCTACCTACCCCTCGTATTACTTATGTTTAGGATGTAGGAAGCAATTGTTGTTGCAACCACACTCCCCCACTATTTCCTATTCCATCTCCTTAAGCTTCCCCTCAATTTCCTATTCCATCTCCTTAAGCTCGCATTGAATGTTGGGTGGAGCGTTGTCTCTACATTACTAAGTAAATGCCTCATTTCCTAGAGCTACCTCGCACTTCATAATATGTTTCCCTTACAAGCACATTTGTGCGGCATGGGAACAACAAAGTTCCAAGACTTGCACCCAAGTTGAGTGAGATTTTTATTAATGGACCATGTAATGCTACCCACGACCAATCGGGAGGCACCTCCCTTCTCTTCCTTCTATTTTTTCATGCCAAGAGGTCTTGGCTCAAATAATTCCTCACACAAATCGAATGGAAAAAACAAACAACCCCAAGTTCCCCATTTGAGAACAAGGAGAGCAAGGCAGAACGAATTAAAGAAATTGCAGAGTTAGAATGTTGATATAAACTAACAATCCTTCCAACCAATCTGAAATCCAAAGACATACCATTACTAAAAGAATCAATTATAGTGGATTTCCTTGCATCATAACCTCACGCTGGAGCCAACTCCCACTTTCCTCCCCCATGTAACTAAGGTGGTGTGACGGTTGGGTGTAATTAACTCCCATAATGTTACGTACTTGGAAACGACAATTCTATCGACCATGCACTAACCCAAACCTTGGTAGATTGGCTTAGTTCACAATCCTATTGGTTATCAGATAATATTAGAAGAAGCGATGGATAACGACGACGTTATGTGTGCGATTTGCTTGAATATAATGGAGAGATAGGAAGAGATATGAATGTTGACGAACTGTAGTCATATCTTTCATAGAGGGTGTTTGGATAAATGGGTCGAATCCTGCCATAAGACTTGTCGTCTTTGTAGGTCACCCTTCCTTTCATACAAAATTCAAAGAGACAAGAACGAGGAAATTAGGACTTTGGAGCATAATTCAAGTCTCCTTGGAAACTTTTTACCAGAACAAATGTATTAATCCTCTATTTTGGACAAAATTACAAAGAAAAAGTCTTTATCCTCTATATGTGAAAAAGTGACAAAGAAAAAAATTATAAAGCTTTAATAATTTGTCATAGTTTTTTTGAAATTTCTGCTCTGTTATCTCTAGGGTTTTGTCTGTGCCAAGCTGCTGCGCGCGGCGCATTGGGCTGCCGGTGCGACGCATCAGGCGTGCGCGGCGCACTGGTTCGTCTCCTCGCGTTGTATTTCATTCCTGCGCGGCGCACAGGAAGGGCGCGGCGCATCGGGTTGGATCTGCTCTGTGCAGTTTAATTTGTTCTGAAGGTATTTTGGCCCTGCGATCTTGCATGGGAGCTTCGCTGCTGCCCTAACCACGTCCGGTTGGAGCCCTTCTCCTTCGCGTGACCTCCGCTATGGATCTTGGAAGTGGCCCTGATGCTTCCTCTCTCCCGCCTTCTGAGCTAGAAGCGTTCAGATCTCTTGTTGTTGTTGTTGGAAAACGTTTGACTTCTGGTACTCAACAAAATTTTGTTAAAAAGTTGGAAAAAATCCCCACGGTGACCCTGCCGGTGGAAGAAACTTGCAGAACTGCTCTAAAACTAGCCGAAAGAGGGCTCATCGGTCAGTTCACTGGACTATGGCCATCCCTGAAAGCTGTAGAAGAATGGGTCAAATGGAACTAGATACCATTGGTCAAAGAAGGAATAAAAAGCCATTTTGTAGGCAAAGGGTTCTTCGTTTTTGTGTTTGATAATGTGGACGACAGAAGCCTGATCTTTAGAAACAGGCCATATTTTATGGGCCCTCAAGGGCTTTACTTGAACAAATGGTCCCCAGACTTTGACCCAGCACAAGATGTGCCCACGGCTGTGCCTGTATGGGTGCGCCTCCCTCACCTTCCCCTTCACTGCTGGAGTCAGAGTTCGTTGCAATCCATTGGCAACGCTCTAGGCAGATACATAGATCAGGCGCTGAGGAAGGATCAATACTCATGTGCCCGAATATGTGTTGAGGTTGATCTGGAAACTGGACTACCTGAAGCCATCAAACTCTCAGTGGCGGACTGGACTCACATCCAAGAGCTTGACTATGAACAGTTGCCCTTTAAATGCCGTCATTATCTCGAATACAAGCACTTTGCAAGATATTGTAAGAAAAAAAATGAGGAGACAACAGAGAAAGACAAAGAAGACCAATGGAAACAAGTAAAGAAAATAGCAAGCAACAGGCAGAACAACAAAAACAAAGTCAAAGAGACAGGGAACAAACCAGGGCAGGAAAGCGAAAGCACTCAAAACACTGGAAGCAAGGAAACTATCAGTATCGTGGAGGACAAAAACTCTTTTGAATCTCTCAAATCACTCTCAGATCCTCTAGAGGTAGAAAGGGACGACCTCCATCAGATGAACAACATCGTCTCTATAGATCCAGGTAACAGTCCAAACCTGACTCAATGTAATACTTCTTCTCCTTCATATGCTGATATAATCAAACAAAAGAAGAAGAACACAGAAAATGCGGGATCATCGGAAGATGAGACCTTTGAAAGGCCATCAAAAAGAGTCAGAAGGAGATCAAACAAAGAAACTAGGGAAGAAGAATCAGAAAGACAAAAAACCCTTGGAAGTCAAGCCATAATTGAGATGACACTCAGGAGGAATACCAGACCAAGGGTCCCTAAGGGAGGTGGACCTACCCCAACAAGTTGTAAATGATGCAGCTGGTCTCTTGGAACTGCAGGGGTTTGGGGAATCCCACTAAGGCATAGGCCATTAAAGACTTATTGAAAATGGAATCCACAGACATTCTCATGCTCCAAGAGACAAAAATAGAAGGGGAGATCCTTCTAAACACTAGCAACACAAAATGGAAATTTGATTCAGGAAAGGTTGTCAGCGCTAGAGGTTTGGCCGGAGGAATAGGCACATTCTGGTCAAAAAACACCTTTTCTCTAGAAAGATCCTTTGAGACCCAACATTGGATTTATACTGAACTATGCCATACAGCAAGCAACCTCATCTTAGCTCTATTTAATATGTATGTCCCTGTGCATTATGATGAAAATAAAGAGTGCTGGAGGACACTCTTGGAATATTTAGAGTTTCTCGATCCTATGAACATAGTCGTAGGAGGAGACCTGAACATAATTTTAGACCCCAAAGAGAAGGGAGGAGGGACCTCCTCAAGGGACCCTTTCCTCTCCACAGTGGAAAATCTCATCCTACAGTGGGACATAATAGACTTTAAGCCAGTGAAAGGAGAATATACCTGGTCCAACAACAGAACAGGGGAAAACCACATTTCAGCAAGGCTGGACAGATTTCTCATCAGCAGTTCCATAATGATGGAGAAAAGAATAGCCTTCACCAAGATTCTTCCTAAACTCACCTCGGACCACAAACCAATCCTACTTTGCCTAAAAGAAGAAGAAGATTTAGGTCCTCTCCCTTTCCGCTTCAGCCCTCTTTGGGCCGGAAGAGAAGGGTTCTTTGAAACTATTCAAACAGCCTGGGGAATAGATGTTTCAGGCTCCCCAAGCTTTGTGTGGGAACAAAAAATGAAAAATGAAAAGAAGGCCCTAAAAGAATGGATAAAGAAGTCTATGAATTCCCCCACCAGTCAGAGGAAAGAAGCAGTCCTTCAGCTGGAAGAACTCCAATTTGAACTGGAATAGAAAGATATTTCTCCCATGGATTTAGATAAAGAAAAATCTGCTCAAAGGAAAACATATAACTCCTTTAGAAGCGAAGAAGAGTATTGGCGCCTAAAGTCTTGCAGCTTGTGGCTCAAAGCTGGGGACAGAAATACCACATACTTCCATAGACAGTACAGAGCTCGACTATCGTGAAACCATATAGCAGAAATTACTACATCCAGTGGACAGGTGTGCAAAGGATTTGAACAAATCAAGGAAGCCGCAATGAAGCACTTTCAGAATCTTCTTAGTGCAGAAAGGGACGGGAGCGAGGAGGATATATCAGAATTCCTCATAAATATTCTGAGGTTAGTTAGCACAGAAGATAACGAAACTCTTTTGAGCCCAGTCACGGAGGAAGAAATTTCAAATATAGTTTGGTCCATGGAGCCAGACAAAGCCCCCGGACCTGATGGATTTTCAATCCACTTTTACAGAATTTGCTGGGAGCTAATCAAATCTGATCTCCTTAGAATGATACATGGTTTCATGAGGAAGGCAAAGGTTGGAGGCGGAATAAATTCCACCTTTCTTGCCTTAATCCCCAAGGAAGCAAACCCAGGTTCCTTTGAAAGATACAAGCCGATCTCACTCTGCAATTTGTCCTATAAGATTGTAGCTAAACTTCTGGCGAATAGAATCAAACCTCTTTTGCAAAAGCTAATTTCTCCAGCCCAAGGGGGTTTTGTGAAAGGAAGATACATCCTGGACAATGTTATCCAAGTTCAAGAAGCCCTGCATTCCAGCCATTCACGCAAAGAACAAGGTATGCTTATAAAATTGGATATGTGCAATGCTTTTGATAGAGTAAATCGCTCTTTCCTGTACAGGGTGCTTTCATCCTTCGGATTTTGCCAGGACTTCATCAATCTAATCAAAGTCTGTTTAGAGAAGATTTGGATTGCCCCTATGGTGAATGGAAGACCAGCTGACTTCTTTTTAGCCACCAGGGGTTTGAGGCAGGGTTGTCCTCTTTCACCATTTCTCTACATATTGATGGCAGATTCCTTGAGCAGGAAATTGACCATGGAAAAACAAATTGGCAACATCCCTGTGATCAGAATAGAGAAAGGAATTGACCCCGTGAATCACGCACTTTTTGCCGATGATTCACTTTTGCTTGGGGGCACCTCTTCTAGAATTGCAAACTCCTTCAGAACCATTCTTCAGAAATTTTGCAGAATCTCGGGAGCATTAATAAGTGAGAGGAAAAGCACTATATATGGATGGAATACAGACCAATACACAATTGAGAAAATAGCAAATGATTGGGCTTTACAGGATATGCAGACTGGGACAAAATAAAATATTTGGGCCTCCCAATAACGCTGGGCTCCAACAGAAACCACCTTTGGGAGGAAGTAATTTCGAAATACAAAAAAAAGATTGCTGCGTGGGGAGGCTTTTGGCTCTCCACAGGAGGAAAACTCACCCTTATCGGATCAGTTATTTCGACCCTGTCCACATATCAGGCTTCTTTAATGCTGGCCCCAAAATTAATATCAGATCAAATATGCAGACTCATGCGTAACTTTCTGTGGAATGGAGGTCATGGAAATAGCAACATATTTCACTTAATAAGCTGGGAAACAGCGAAACGACCTCTTGTGGAAGGAGGCCTTCAAATCCGCGATCCGTTGCAAGCAAATCTAGCCTTGAGCTGTAAGTTACTATGGCAGCTTTTCACTGAGCCTAACCACCCAATCAGCCAAATCTTAAAGCACAAATACCTCAAAAACCAGTCAATAAAATCCTTTACTATGGAGAAATCCCCTAAAGGAACGCAGGTCTGGAAGATGTGTAGCAAAGGCATTGATTTTTTCAGATCCCATCTGTATAGAATTCCTGGGAAAGGAAAAAACACTATGCTTCGGAGAGATAGAATCATGGGACATCCTCCTCTAGCAGAAAATAACGAAATTGCTGAGATAAGAGAATGGCTAAATGCAAAAGGCATCAGGAAAATTGAGGATATTTCTGGTTGGGACAGCAACGAAAATTGGTAGCGCTGGATCTTTCCTAGAATCCCAGTTCATCTAAAATCCTAGCTAGATGCTCTTAAAGACGCAATTTCTGATTTTGCTCCGGTGCACATAGATGATGAAGACTCCTGGGGCTGGCGTAAGTCGGGGGTGTACACAGAAAGTCAAGGGTATCTACAGATGCAAAGTAAAAATGACTTGCCACATCCGGAATCGGTATGGAAGCAGATCTGGGATAGCTTCAGCATTCCCAAGATCAATTTCTTCTTCTGGACTCTATTCCACAATAAAATTTTGACAGGAGAAAATCTGTGTAAAAGGAACATAGCAGGCCCACACCGATGCGTCCTCTGCAAAAACGCCTTGGAAACTTCAGAACACCTGTTTATAGAATGCGAGTTTGCGAAGGAGGTCTGGTCCATTTTCCTGACCGGACTGACAGTGCGTCCTCCAACTCAAGGTTTGATTGCTGCCATGTTCTCCACTTGAAGATCCAGGTATCCTCACAATATAGTCAGCAAATCTATATGGAACAAGGTATGGATAGTTGCCCCTAAGTACGTCTGCTGGAAGCTATGGTTAGCCCGGAATGAAATCATTTTCAATCACAATGAATTGCCTGCTGTAAAAGTGGTGGATCAGGTAAAGAACCTCCTCTTAGAAACTCTGAACCATTCTTCAGTCAAAGATGACAACTCTCTTCGAATCGAAGAAAGGGTGTGGTTAGATGGTTACTCCTGCAAGGCTAGACCCCCAGCAATCACATGCCCAATCCATTAGGAAAGATGGCAAATTCGAGAACCAGGGGACAGATTCCAACAGTGGTGGAAATCCCAGGGCAAGTGCACTATTTTCTTCGATGGAGCCTCAAAAGGCAATCCAGGGATGTCAGGAGCAGGAGGGGTGATCTTCTTTACGAATGGGAAAAAAGTTGATTTTAGTTGGGGACTCGGACTTAAAACCAACAATTAGGCTGAAACTCTAAGTCTCTTAAAAGCTTGTCACATGGCCAGAAAATAAAATCCAAGCGAAACCCTTATCTTTGGAGATTCATAATTGTTGATAAAAACAATAATAAGCAAGAAAGGGCTCAAGGATCCTGCGTTAAACAAATAACTATCAAGAGTGAACAGAATTCTGAAGGACTTTCCCTCAGTTCAAATTTTCCACATCCTCAGAGGATTAAACAAGGAAGCGGACAGATTGGCAAATATAAGAAGCACTCTACAAAATGGAATGATCAGCATAAATGCAGGTGCTTCGTCTATGGCAATTATTCCCTATCCGGAAAAAGAGTCTAAGTCAAATCTGCAGATTGTAATCGTTGTTTAGGCTTTGGCCAATCTGTCTTTCATTAATAAAACATAACCGTTCCAGTTAAAAAAAAAAAAGTGACAAAGAAGCCGAGGTGTTTTTTCAAAGGATTGTCCTCCATAAATAATTCATGTTCTTATTTCAAAGGAGTTTCATGAATATATAAAGTGTTAAAGAGATTAGTTTAAAGACTTGTCCTCAATACTCTTGAATATCAAGAAAGATTCAAATCCTTTAGATTAAAGACACTACTCTATTCTATATTGATTAAAGACACTACTCTATTCTATATTGCTTGATAAATTTACTAAAAATATTATCCATATATATATTCATTGCAAAATTATCTCATCAGTAAAAAGTGGTAGTATATAGAAACAAGAACATGAAATGAAAGGTCGTGTAAGCACTAAACCAACTAGTAGGTCTAACTGCCAATTTTCGTTGTTAGTGAATACCTAACTGCCAAGTTTTCTTAAAAGAGGAGGGTATTGAAACAAGAGGGGGCAAGAATAATAATAGAGTGATTAACGTGTTTGCTCAGAATGGACGAAAATAGAGGAAGGAAAGATGTTGCAGTCACATGAGGGATCAGTCCAAAGCAAAGGATATAATCATTTGTTGTCAACATTGTGGGCTAAGAGAATCATTATCATTCTTTGTAATTAAATTCTATAATCTGTTCTCAATTTAAATGTTCTTACAATTTTTTCTGTTTGGAAATGTTTTTATCTATTTATCAATTTCTGCGTGTATTCATGGTGAGGATGTTATTCCTCCATGTTATTTTTTGCATTTTATTTTGTTTGGCATTCTAAGTTCCATATGGGTTATGGTAAAATTGCTCCGGAAAATGTTGTGTATGGTTCATCACAACAATTTTAATGCTTGCCAACGAGAAATAGCGCCTTAAACTTTTCTCCATGAAAATTAAATAGTGAAATGTTGACCTCCTTAGAAACTCTAATTTACTGGAAATGGAAACAACTAAGTTAAGCTCAGAGAAATGGGTATATGAAATGAATGACAAAATAATTTGCAGTAATGTTGGTTGAATCTGTGCACTTCGAATGTTGAAGTATGGATATCACTTTATGCAAATTATGGGTATGGAAAACTCCAACTAAAGTTAATGTGTTAAATGATTGAATAAGAACAAGAGCAAGATCCGGCCTATTAAATAAATATAATTGTCTCTACTGTGTTGGCAATTTTAAAAAAAGCTTCAAAGTCTCTCCCAAAGAGTAAAAAATGTAGAAAATACTGATATTTGTAATATGCTAAAACAAAATAATTGAATCTAATCTACAAATTACAGAAACCAATTACGATTGCATAATCACATGAACAAGCAAGAGAAAGAATTTCAATCGCACAACACAAAGATTTATCTAGGGAAAGCCTCAACTAAAAATCTCGCTCTCTGTATATTTCATAAGTCAAAGAATAAGAGAACAATATAATGATTCTCTAAGGCTTGAGAGCTCTCTGCACTATCTATGTTTGTCTCACTACTTCCTCGGATGACTTTGGCCAATACTTAGCCAATTTCCTAGCCTTCCAAGCTCATGCTTCCTTGCACACTTCAATCAAGAATTAATCCCCTATTTAATAGGAATTTTCCTCCATTGGATTGTGCAGTTCGTTTAGGATATTCCTCTGACTGCATGCACCATCTGTACAACCCGGGCAATTATACAATTGATAATACACTTCCCTTTAACTCAAATCTCAATTGGGTCTTCCTCAAAACTCACATGCATTGATCACTGCATGTGAATTAAATCTAATTTAATTCACTTGACCTCTCACTAGTTCCTCCATCAGTTAGAACTAGTTAAACTTATTTTAACTCAAATAAATTAAGTTAATTAATTGCAGCTAGAAATAGACACAACCAGGGCTCCTGAAAAGTAGGAGACACTCTACAAGACTCTAGTTTGACCCTCAACTGGAATTAATTGAACTAAATAAGTCTTCCTGACCCAGTTAACTCGCACAAGTTGTAATGTGATGTGGAATTCTAATTTACTTCTAATTTATTTAAGGGAAAATTAAATTAGAAGCTTCTTCTTGTTGTCATTTTAAATATTTCTTATTGCAAATTTCAACAAAAAGTGATTTTGTTTTATTCTTATATGTGTAAGAGAAAAAATTGTATTTATTATATATTATTGAAGCAGACTTTTAAATATAAATAATTCTATTGAAGTTACAGATTATGACTTATTTTATTCCAGAGAAGAAGAAATACTTGATAATTACAAATAATTCTATTGAAGTTACATATTATGACTTTTTTTTTATTTGAGAGAAAAAGAAAGACCAAAAGTATCATTACACTTTATATATCCTTAATCCTTTTAAATCTAAAGGGAACACAAATATATCAATAATTTTGAGCAATTTTCATCTTGTTAAATGGAGATTCATAGTTTAGAAGACCTTTAATTAAAATAAGTAAGTCTGAATTAATTCCATACAAAGATAAATCGAAACTAATAAACAACATATCAATAATGATAAGAAGAATCTAACCTACAGAGAATGGTGCAAAAGATAAGACAATCTACATCCAGCCTTCAATATTTGATCATCACTCTGAAAATGTCAATGACCTATCTAATTTACAACTCTGAAACAAAGAACATTTTCCCTTTGCCTTGCTAATGTTGTTTGTGAGAATGAGAAGGAATTATGAAAATATCCTTGAACATAAACATTTAATTAGACCACAAAATTAATTGAATATGCCAAATTGATCCAGGTGGATATTGGTGGTCAACCTCCTATTCCACCTAGTCAGTTTCACCATTTTTCTTATTTACTATTTTTAGCAGTTTTTCGGGTCTTGACCTTCCGGATCTGTTTCGAGGTCCTAAATGGCATTTTTTGGGCATGATTTCTCCCAGTATTTGATACAAATAAAGTTCATGGTTGTATTCCTCAGAGAGATCTTTCCAACGAAGTATCATGTGTGCCAAATAGAGATAATATGACCAAGTTACTACCCTGGGAAGTTAGCTGCCCAACTAACCCCAATGGGGCCCATAAAATCTTGGTGTTACATCTCCTCGGGTTAGGGTTTTGGTTGTTTAGGGTTCTCTTATTTTTCAATAATAAAAATTCCCTTCAGGCTCATTGTAAAACAGTTCAAAGGCATGTAGTCGCCACATCTCTTCTCAGAGATAAGCTACCATCGTCCGAGGTAGTTTATTTTCCATTTTGTCTGTAAGCATTTTTCAGTATTTGATATTAATGAATAGAAGCGTTATTCCTTTTGCATATCTGTGTTTATGTTTATTTATTTATTCTATTGAGTTGTTGCATAAGTTTGGATCAGTGTTATTAGAGCGGTCTGCTCTTTCTCGGTCTTTCTTTTTATGTCCCAAACAAGGTCGGGGTATAAGGATTTAGGGCCCGATCTGGTTGAACCTTTGCAAGATCAGCCTCGTAAACCCCGAAGACCTCCCATGGCGGAAGAAAATAAAGACGAGGGAGTAGGAGATCTTATCAAAATTTTGCTCGAGGAGGCCCTCGAGAAACAAAGGAACGCGATGACAGATAACTTTGCCCAGATCCTCCAACGACTACCCATCGACGATGCATCTTCATCCAGTAGCCACTCTAGAGGTGCCACTCCTTTTAAGGTATAAGTAAAATTTGACATTACCATATTTGAGGGCCAAATAGATGTAGAAACCCTAGATAGATGGCTGCACTTATTGGAAGGGTATTTTTTAGTCCATGATTTCTCTGATCAAGAAAATATTACCTTTGCGATCCTCAAAGCCACCCCCATGTCAAAGATTGGTGGGAAACCCACTTTGAAAATAGGGATGAGGAAGAACCCTCACTTTTTTCAGTCTCATCCTCTTGGAGTTCGTTCCGAGACAACATCAAGGAACAATATTACCCCATGGGGAGCTATGAGGACAAGTGCATCCAATGGACCATGTTGCGGTCGAAAAGGGATCAAGATGTGCATGAGCTGACGAATTTGTTCCATACCATGTGCACAAAGTTGGGTATTAAAGATTCAGATAAACACTTGGTGCTCAAGTACCACAATTTTTTGCACATATACATTCAGGAGGAAATGGAGTTCCTCGACATTACCTCACTTAGTAAGGCATATTGATATTGCCGCCAAGATCGAGCATAAATTTAAGCATAAGAAGCGAGAATTTGGATCTGCGAATCCGAAGCTAGGGAAAGGCGCCCCCAAACCACAACACAAGGGGCAAAGCCAAAGCGGGGTGACTCAGGACAACCCGCCGAAGCAACAAGCGAAGAACAACACCACTGTTAGAAAATTATATATTACAGAACAATGGAACACATAAAAATGTGTGGAAATACAAACACACAAAACATATAAAACAAGAGAGACACGAATATATGTGCTTCACCCAACTTAGGCTACATCCACGAAGAAACAGCCAGTCCTTCCTTAAAATTATCCAGCAAAATGAAGAGACACATCCTACAGCAGATCCGTTGTAATATCCTTTACTCTCTCACACAATATCCCTTTCTCTTTCTCGCTCAGAATACACTCTCAACACACAGTCGCAATACAATTCCCTCATACAATAGAGGGGTTGCCTTCTAGGGAAAAAAATCTTAAATTAAAAATAAATTCTACCATTAGATCATCTGCCTAATGAAAAATCCAGATTGACTACGAAATTAAAATATTTTACAAGGCAATTTTGCATCTATTTTTAGCTTCGAGGAACTACCCCCGAACCCCATCTGGGGGGGATGGCCCCCCCCTGAACCCCCGCTGGGGGGACAAGTCCCCCCTGCGTGGAGGGGTGTACAGTCTTCTTGGGGTATACATCCGGATGAAATAAAAGACCTCTAAATTATGATGATAATTAGGCTCCACACCCAACAACCACAAAGTCAAAGAAGGGCACGGGGAAGTGGTGTGAATTTCATAAAATATTCACTCACAACACAAGTGAGTGTCCGGCCAAATATTCGTTGGTGGCCGAGTTGAAGGCATATGAATATGATGCATGTTCTGATTCTGAGTCAGAACTGGACAAGGGGAATGACAAAGGGAAGCAAATAATTGGTGTGGAACCCAGTGCCACAGTTTCCACCACCAAGATCCAGAAGGAGGAACTCGAGGATCCAGAGGATGGGGGTGCCTATTCCATTCCCAGATGTGGGTGAGGGCTTCTCCACTATAATTGATTATCAATAGCGGAAGCCAAAAGAACCTCATTTCAGCAAAGGTCATGAAGCGGCTCGGCCTACCGATCACAACACACCCACAACCGTATACCATCAGGCGACTTCACCAAGGAAGAGATCTTCACGTCAGCCAACATTGTCGTCTTCCCTGCAACATCAAGCCCTTCACGTATGAGGTATTGTGTGATATTGCTCTTTTTGAAGTTTTTGATGTATTATTAGGCCAACCATACTTGTGGACGCAACATGATGTGTATGAGTCTAGGCCTCGTTCTATTATTATTACTTTGGGAAATAAGTTGTACATGATACTAGAGGTAGTACCACCTTCTGCCATCTCTTTGATTACAACCAAGTAATGCAGTAAGATTATTTCCCAAACCAGGAAATTTTTTTTCATTACGATTCACCCACGGGGCAAGAAGAGGATTGTGGCTACAACCTCCAAACAGGGCACCCCTGCGCAGCAACAACAGATGGACAAAGTCGTGGAGGAATATAAGGACGTTTTATCCTCACCCACAGGGGTTCCTTTACATTGTAAGGTCAATCACTCCATTTATTTGGCCCTAGGTGTGTCGTTGCTTAATGGGTCGATCTATCGACGCTCTGTTATGGAGAATGATGAAATCAAGAGGCAGATCCAAGATCTATTGAAAAAATGGCACATCAATCCAAGCTCCTCGCCCTGTGGGATCCCGATTGTGTTGGTACAAAAGAAGGATGGCACCTAGAGACTCTGTATTTACCATCGAGCGTTGAAAAATATCACAATATAAAATCGGTATCCAACCCCACGGATCGATGACTTCCTAGACTAGATCAGGGGGGCCAAATATTTCAGCAAGATTGACTTGAAGTCTGGGTATCACCATGTACCAATCAAACCCTTCGATGTGTGGAAGACTGCCTTCAAAGCCAAGGAGGGTCTCTTTGAATGGCTGGTCATTCCTTTTTGGTTGACGAATGCTTCCACAACCTTCATGCGGCTGATGGATGACATCTTGCGGCCATTCACCAACTCATTTGTGGTGGTGTATTTGGATGACATCCTGATCTTCGGCCAAACTTGGGAAGAGCACCTCTACCACATCTAAAAGGTCCTCCAAACACTGCGATAACACAAGCTTTGTGCCAATTTGAGAAGTGCACTTTTGGCATGACCCCGTTTCAGTATCTGGAATAAATTATTGATTAGCGGGTGGTGCATGTGGAAGAAACCAAGATCTAAGTCATTCGGAATTGGCCAGCCCCAACCACTCTAATAGAGCTTTGTAGCTTTCTAGGTCTTTCCAATTTCTATCGCAGGTTCATGTTGGGATTCTCTCGTATCACTTGGCCCTTGAGTCAAGTCACCAAGGGAGGAGCGAAAGAAAAATTATTTTCGTCTGAATCTCAACAGAAGGCGTTCGTAGAGTTGAAACGTCGCCTCTGCTCTACACTAGTGCTCACATTACCAGAATTGCAACAACCATTTAAGATCGAGACATATGCCTTTGACTATGTTGTTGGGGCAGTTCTTAGTCAACAGGGGCATCTAGTGGAATATCACAATGAGACACTTTCTGACACAATCCGTAAGTATCCCACTTATGACAAAGAGATGTATTCCATTGTGTAGGATTTTCGACAATGGAAGCATTACATTTTAGGGAAGGAAACAGTCATCCACACAGACCACCGACTCCTGCAGTTCATACAGACACAAGGGAAGTTGTAGAATGATCACCATCATAAGTGGTCCACATAACTGCAACAGTTTCATTTGAACATCAAGTACAAGAAGGCCAGCATCAATAATGTTGCAGACTGCCTCAGTCGACCATCGATCATGGCGCTAACCACCGTACTCAACTCTTGTGGGCATGAGACTTCTGATTGGCCACTTCTCTATAGAAGTGATCCAGAATTTGACCACACATACAAAACTCTCTTGAAGGGTAAGCAAGTTCCAAATTTTCACCTCTAGGATGCACTGCTATGTCACCTGGGACACCTCTATGTTCCTTCAAGTGAGTGTGACAATATGGTTTGGGAAGCGCACTATATTTGGGTTGCTGGGCATTTCGGGGTCGAGAAAACAATGGCAGTAGTGAAAAAATATTTATTTATTAGATCCTGCACTCTCGTGTCATTGCCAAACCGACCATCAAGAATCAAGGCCTCTATACTCTGTTACCTACCCCTAGTCGACCTTGGGAATCCATCTCCATGGATTACATGTCAAGCCTTCCTTCTACTTAGCATGGTAATGACTATGTTTTTGTGGTTGTCGACAGATTCTTGAAGATGGCCATTATGGCGGCCTTCAAGAAGAATATCACAAGAGAAGCCACTGCTAAAATATTCTTTGAACGAGTGTGGATACACTTTGGGATCTCACGGTCTATCATCTCAGATCGGGATAATAGGTTCCTCCATACATTTTTGTCCAACCTTTGGTTGATGCTGGACACCAAGCTCACCAAGTCCAAAAATTTCCATCCCCAAACTGATGGACAGACAAAGGTCGTCAACAGGATGATCGTACACATTTTGCGCATGTACAACTCAAAGCAGCCATGCACATGGGATGATAGCCTCCCCTATGTACATCATAACTATTACCGGGCTCTCCACAACTCAACCAACCACAGACCCTTTTAGGTGGGCTTTGGATTCCAGCCACTATGTCCAATTGACGTAGCCATGCCATTTGCGGCTACTCAGGAAAATTCGAGTCATGTCCAGCATGAAGCTGGCAAGGCAAACAAATTCATTCAATGCATTCAAAAAATCCACCAACAAGTTCATGACATATTGAATAGAGCCAATGCTAAGTACAAGAAACGACGTGATCAACATCGAGTGCCACACAACTTCTACGTGGGCGACAAAGTGTGGCTACATTTGCAGAAGGAGCGCCTCGTTGGACCTCACCGCAAGCTTTGCCCGCTTCGATATGGGTCATACACCATCACCAAGGTTGTTGGGGATAATGCCTTCGAGCTCAGTATTCCACCATTCCTTGGTCTGCATCCAGTGTTCAATGTGGTGGACTGCCTTCGGCCCTACTTTCCACCTCTACTGGACACATCCGACATGGAAGAACAACTCACACCAACAGATTTAAACCCATATTGCATAGAACAAGCCACAATTGATTGTATCATGGACACACAGATCAAGAATACCCGCCAACAGAGGATCCAACTATACCGAGTTGTCAAAGCAAGCCAACTCCTTCACCAGGGAAAGTGGTTCACTAGGGACTAAGTTCAACAAAAATTTCCCCACCTCATGGAGTCTCTACTCGCAATGGGGAACATTGCTTCCTAAGGAGGAATGATCTAGGTGGATATTGGTGGTCAACCGCCTATTCCACCTAGTTAGTTTCATCAATTTTCTTATTTACTATTTTTAGCAGTTTTTCGAGTCCTGAACTTACAGAGCCGTTTTTAGGCCCTAAACGACATTTTTTTGGGCATTATTACTCCATTTACTTGATGCAAATGATGTCAATAGATGTATTCATCAGAGAGATATTTCCAACGATGTATCATATGCGCCAAACAGAGATAATATGACTAAGTTACGACCCTGGGAAGTTGGTTGCCCAACTAACCCCAACGAGGCCCATAAACTCTTGGTGTTACATCTCCTTGGATTAGGGTTTTGGTTGTTTAGGGTTTTCTCTTATTGTTCAATAATAAAAAGGCCCTTGAGCCTCATTGTAACAGAGTTCAAAGGCATGTAGCTGCCACATCTCTTCTCAGAGATAAGCTACCATCACCCGAGCTAGTTTATTTTCAATTATGTGTGAAAGCATTTTTCAATATTTGATATTGATGAATAGAAGTGCTCTTCCTGCTGCATCTTTGTGTTTATGTTTATATTTATATATTATTTCATTCCTGCATAAGTCGAGATCAAAATTTTTCTAACCATTACAAAAATTTATCATACACGTCACAAATTAATAAAATTCATTTGATATTTAATATTTATGGTTTGAGATTCTTAGGTAACATTTATCACCATTTCCAATATATCTAGAGTTGATATTGAACTATTTTATTTATCATTCACATTCTCCGCATTAAAATGTTAAAATCTGTGTGTGTGTGTGTACTTTTTCTATTGAAATATTTTTATTATTAATATTTTTAAATGTTACTTATTATATATTGAAAGAATTACAATATGTTTTTATAAATTTATATGGGATGGATTTTAAAGTTTTTTATAAATTTTATTGGTTGACTTGAAATACTACAATGTGTTTTGTGTAAATTAAGGAATATGATTTTCCTTTGTTACCAACATGTTAGAATATGGATTCATAGGATTGGCTTCAAATGTTGAACATAAACAATCCTCGATCATGGGTTTTGCATGGGAGAAGGTTCTAAGATGTGAAAACTTTGAAAAATAGTACAACCACATTAAAAATATTAATGTGGTTGATATAGTCAAAGGCTTCATTAAAATATATATATATATATATATATATATATATATATATATATATATTGTTGCAACAAAAAACTATTGCAACAAAAAGAATGGCTTACCAATGCATATATTTACCTGATTAACCATGTATAAAAAGGTTATGGGTAACTTTAACTTGAGAAAAAAAAAGAAAGGAATTACACATCTTATTGTAAAATGGACCATTTTTCTAAATAATTTTTTCTTATATATTAATTTCCCCGTCTAATTAGAATATAAACTTATTAGAATTGGAATAATCTCAAATCCCTAGGAAATTGATGGGCAGGGAGCCACCACGAATCTATTTTTTTTTAATTTATTAAAATTCAATGCAACCTGACAAACTTTGTAACACACTACAGTGATTGATAAGCATTAAGACTAAGTATAAAAATGTGTTGAGTATATTCCCTTGATAATCGATCTAATTAACAAAAAACAAGTCAACAGATCCTCATCCACTTGAAAACAAAAGTAGTGGTTTTCTCTAATAAAATAAAACATAACCAACATAAGTTCTACTTGGAAGGCAGCATTCTGGAAGAAGTTGTTGATTAAAAATAACTTAGAATTGACTTTAAACAATAATCTAAGCTGGGATGGATGTAAAATGAAAAGAAATTTGGGGGGTTGGAAAACATTTTATGCTTTTCAAAATAGGTGTAAAGTGACAGAGTTATGGGACTGGAAAACCACTCTAACTCTTTTTGGTCTTTTAGTGATTCTGATGATTCTCTACGGTTGTGAATTGTGGGCCAGCAGTACATCCAACATGTAGTGGAAACAAATTGAGAAAATTTAGAAGCGTTTTATTACAAACAGATTCAAAATTAAAAGTGCAGTTCCTTATGCTATCTTGCTAAGTGAAACAGGGGTTGCTCCTATTGAAGCAATAGCTATGGTGTGGGCCATAAGGTATTTAAAAAAAAGAAGAGCAAATGGAAGAGAGCAAATGGCCTAAGGTTGTGTTTAATGACATATTGTGCAAAAGAAAGAAGACTTGGATGCGACAAAATAACAAATGGTTTAGCAAATGGGGCATTTGCTTGAGCATGTGTCCCACAAACACTAAAGAGATAAAAGCTTTTGTTATGGATAAGTTCCACAAATGTACTTGGGAGAAGAGCTACGGAGAAAGAAAAAATATTACATTGAAGAGTTTAATCTCACCCATAATCATCAACAAAAAGAGTACATAGGGGCCAATATTTCTTAGAGAGTGAAAATTCTTATTGCTCAATTAAAGACCAATTCTCTTCAACTTCGTTTTGAAACAGGGTGTTGGAAAAGGCAATAGAAGTGTGCGAGGAAAGAGTATGTATTTTTTGCTCTTCCAGAAAAGTGGAAACATAAAAATATTTCATTTTAGAATGTGAGGCCTTCAAAGACAACAGGGAAAGTTATGCAGATATTTTGGCAGCTGGCTCTTGGGATTCAATGAGGGGCTTGTCGAGAAGTTGGGAGAATTTATTGTGAAACTTCACAGAAAAAAGGTTGAATACAAGAGTCGGATAGAGAAGCAATCTGTCTCATACACTATCTTCAAACTCGTGGACGTTAAAATAATTTCTTCTTATTCTTCTAAATAATTTGAGTAACCATGATAAATTTCAAAATGTAAAATAAAATAACAAAATTATTAAAATTTTAAATAACCAACATACAAACATAAAGAAGAAAAAATTTTAAATAGCCAACTTACAAACATTATTATTATTAGACAAGAAAAGTGTTTAAATTTAAATAACCAACATACACACATCATTATTAGTATAAATGGATGGTCAATGGTTACTTGTAAAAGCATTGGTTTAACATCCTTTAACTTGGCCACTAACTAATCTTATAAAAGCGGTGGATGGTAAGTCATATATGGGGCATTGTAAGATGGGGGATAATCACTATCTTTATAATTTTGACGAACATTTTGTGAGATTGAAGGTAGAAAATAAAGGTGATATTTTAATTTAAAAAATTAATTAAATAGAATAATATAATATTTAATTTTCAAAAAAATATTAATTTAAAAAATAAAAATATTTAATATAATATTATAATTTAAAAATAAAATTTTCAAAATTAATATGTACATACATATCATCAAAGTGTGTTCATTATATCTAGCTTAATTTTAAAACTATATAATTTGTGTTTATCATATTTATTAGAGGATATAAGTCTTATTTATTTTAGGTGTGATTATTAGTTTATTTGTGACAATCGTCCTAATTGTTATGTATGCTGAGCCAGCTATTCTATGATTAGGAATCAAGAATCACTCACGTCCAGTCGTTATTTCATCTCGATCGAAAGATCGATCTTCAATGCTACCGGCGTGTGGCAACTTCGAATGAATGCATAAGTGACTTCCAGTTGGTTGAGCCGGGGGTCGATGTCATTAATGCACTCAATTGGGTTGCTGAGTCGATCTACAATTTGTTAGGGGCTGGCACCGGCAATCACCCAACCAGAGAAGCAAGCTCAGTCGCAATGATTTATCCCCCCCTTCAAGTAAGTATTAAGGTGCTCTACTCTGACCTTTAGGCTTTTCTCTACGGATCCCTATCTACGGTTTGCCAGGTTCAAATCCCAAAGTAAGTCTTATTGAGTGCTTTATCTCCGTACTCTTGGCCTTGAAACCTTTTATATGGTTTGAAAGTGAAAATATTGATCTAGTGTAATTACATATATGAAGAATTACAAGCAGCCAATTATTTCCTCGGCGAAGGACCCATTTGGCAAGAACTGACTTTACTGTCAGCTGGCGCAGTCTTTGTTTGTATGATTCAGATAGCCAAGATGCTTTATAGGATTGGCAAGAGCGTAACCACAAGTTCTCCTTGTTGCGTTACACCTCAGTCAGATCGGTGCGCTGGATTGGAACCGAGCTAAGGGATCCCCCAATCTTCGATGGCACAAAGGATGTGGAATATTTTATATAGGAGATGAGTCTGATGATTATAGAGGAGCAGTTGGTACCTGCACTGGATGTGACCCTGAGGTCCACACCCTCCTGATGGTGGGTCACACATAAAGAGGATCTAGAAAGCTGGGAAGATCTTTAGCCTGTGTTGTGCCAGCGGTTCAAGTCCAAGTGTTGGTTGTTATAGTTGGTCCTTATAAGCTGGGAAAATAAAGGAGTTAAGGAGTTAAGGACGCTTTCTACTATTTAGCAGGGAAACTCTTTTGCAGGGAACATGAGTTAATGGTCATTTTGTCAGAAGGTTCATCCAGCGTCTAGCGTCTATAGGCCAGTCATTCCAGCGTCCAGCGTGGGACAGTCATTCATTGCCCACCTCTCTTTCAATGAGATCATAAGAAAGAAACAAGTAAGCTTTTTTTATGGCTTGGCTATTTACGTTGCTACTAATGGAGGTTAGGTTCGCCCCTTATAGGTTCCACCCTTACTTATAGGTTCTGGGCCAGGTCTTATACCTGCTCTGAGAGGAGGGTCTAGACGGAAGGTAATTGTAACGTGAGCCCTAACGTAGTAAGAGTATGAACTAAGTATTACGATCGCCATAGAACCTGAACTAAGTGATAGCCTTCACCAAAACTGCTGAGATGTCCTCAGATGTATGTTAAGCCTTTAGCAATATAGCCCCCAAAAGAAAGAAAAGCGTAATTACATATATAATAGCAACATTGTCGATCGAGCTATCAAAATACCATAATTACATATATAATATATGCATTATCTGCTAAAGCGTAATGACGCGCTATAATATCAAGCAGCATCGGGATCACTTCATTACCTTCACGAGCAAGATCACGTCCTTCATTACGAGCTTGTACACAAGCTTCTAGAGCAACCCGATTAGATACTGCACCAGGTGCATTTCCCCAAGGATGTCCCAAAGTTCCCCCACCAAACTGTAGTACGGAATCATCCCCAAAGATCTCGGTCAGAGCAGGCATATGCCAAACGTGAATACCTCCCGAAGCTACGGGCAGGACGCCTGGCATAGATACCCAATCTTGAGTGAAGTAAACACCACGACTTCGATCTTTTTCGATAAAATCATCACGCAGTAGATCAGCAAACCCTAAAGTGACGTCTCGTTCCCCTTCAAGTTTACCTACTACAGTACCGGCGTGAACATGATCTCCACCGGACATACGCAATGCTTTAGCCAGTACACGGAAATGCATACCATGATTTCTTTGTCTGTCAATAACTGCATGCATCGCGCGGTGAATGTGAAGAAGTAGGCCGTTGTCTCGGCAATAATGAGCCAAAGAAGTATTTGCGGTAAAACCTCCCGTCGGGTAGTCATGCATAACAATAGGAACTCCCAATTCTCTTGCAAATACTGCCCTTTTCATCATTTCTTCACATGTACCTGCAGTAGCATTCAAATAATGTCCCTTAATTTCACCCATCTCAGCCTGAGCCTTATTAATTGCTTCCGCACAAAAGACAAAACGGTCTCTCCAGCGCATGAATGGTTGGGAATTTACGTTCTCATCATCCTTGGTAAAATCGAGTCCACCACGGAGACATTCGTAAACTGCTCTACCATAGTTTTTGGGTGATAGACCCAATTTTGGTTTGATAGTACATCCCAATAAAGGACGACCGTATTTGTTCAATTTATCTCTTTCAACTTGGATACCATGAGGTGGACCCTGAAAAGTTTTGGAATAAGCAGGGGGAATCCGCAAATCTTCCAAACGTAGAGCCCGTAGGCCCTTGAATCCAAATACATTACCTACAATGGAAGTGAACAGGTTAGTAACAGAACCTTCTTCGAAAAGGTCTAAGGGGTAAGCTACATAGGCAATAAATTGATTCTCCTCTCCAGGAACGGGCTCGATGTCATAGCATCGACCCTTGTAACGATCGAGACTAGTAAGTCCATCGGTCCAAACAGTGGTCCATGTACCGGTGGAAGATTCAGCAGCTACTGCTGCACCCGCTTCCTCGGCTGGCACCCCAGGTTGAGGAGTTACTCGGAATGCTGCCAAGATATCAGTATCTTTGGTCTGATATTCAGGAGTATAATAAGTTAATCTGTAATCTTTAACACCAGCTTTGAACCCGACACTAGCTTTAGTCTCTGTTTTTGGCGACATAAGTCCCTCCTTTATTAATAATGATTTCTCGCAAGGACGAGGTCTGCTCGACATGGATCGAACGTAAACAATAGATTTTGACATAAATCTACAAAAAAGTCGTCCGTTATTGGGCAATAATATTTTCTAGATACACTCTCATTGTATAATGTTCTTTATGTATGACGCAACCCAATCTTTGCTCTTGAAGTTCTTCCTCTGTGGATTGACCCGAGTGCCTTTCAGTGGTTAAACTAGTTCATGAATGAAATTAAGGAACCGAACTGACCTTTGACCATAATGATGCGAATTCTCCATATTAAAATACATATAAAGATGTGCGTATGAAGAGATAATGATCAATGAGAGAAAGGTCATGAATAGGGTTCAAGTTTCATATTTCACAGATTATCTGGACATAATGTTGAAGTATTTTCGGTTTTAGTTATGGAGAAATTGGTTCTAGTTATAGAGAAATCGAAGACTTCCTCAGGAACCTTATTCATATCCATCTACCTACTTCATATTCCAAATATGGATGAATTTAAAATTTTCAATAAAGTAGGATATTACCAAGGTGGTCACTTCCATTTCTTATTGACTGATCTCATCAACCCGATATGGAACATTTTTTTTTTTTTTTTGATGATATTGGCAAAATAATATTTCTGTTATATATTCTTCATGGAAATTCTTTCCATTTTTGTATGATATGAGAACCAATCCTCTTGTTCTTGGGGTTTCCGCACTTGTAGAAAAAAATGTGGGATATATTTCTCAAATCATTGGCCCAGTACTGGATGTCTCTTTTTCTCCAGGTTATATGCCTAATATTTACAATTCATTGAAAGTTCAGGGTCAAGGTACAGCCGGTCAGGAAATTCAGGTTACTTGTGAGGTACAACAATTATTAGGTAATCATAAGGTTAGAGCTGTAGCTATGAGTGCTACAGATGGGTTGACGAGAGGAATGACAGTGATTGACACGGGAGCTCCTCTAAGTGTTCCAGTTGGTGGAGCTACTCTCGGACGAATTTTCAATGTTCTTGGAGAACCTGTCGATAATTTGGGTCCTGTATATGCTCGCATAACATCTCCTATTCATAGAACTGCTCCCGCCTTTACAGAGTTGGACACAAAATTATCCATCTTCGAAACAGGCATTAAAGTAGTAGATCTTTTGGCTCCTTACCGCCGTGGGGGAAAAATCGGTTTATTTGGAGGAGTTGGAGTGGGTAAAACAATACTTATTATGGAGTTGATCAACAACATTGCTAAGGCTCATGGAGGGGTATCTGTATTTGGAGGAGTAGGAGAGCGTACCCGTGAAGGGAATGATCTTTACATGGAAATGAAAGAGTCGAGAGTAATTGATGAACAAAAAATCTCAGAATCAAAAGTGGCTCTGGTCTATGGTCAGATGAATGAACCACCAGGAGCTCGTATGAGAGTCGGTTTAACTGCTCTAACCATGGCCGAATATTTCGGAGATGTCAATGAGCAAGACGTACTATTATTTATTGATAACATCTTCCGTTTTGTCCAAGCGGGATCAGAGGTATCCGCCCTATTAGGCAGAATGCCTTCCGCCGTGGGTTATCGGCCAACTCTTAGTACGGAAATGGGTTCTTTGCAAGAAAGAATTACTTCCACAAAAAAGGGATCCATAACCTCGATTCAAGCAGTTTATGTACCTGCTGACGACTTGACCGACCCTGCTCCTGCGACGACATTTGCACATTTAGATGCTACTACCGTACTATCGAGAGGATTAGCTGCGAAGGGTATCTATCCAGCAGTGGATCCTTTAGATTCAACATCGACTATGCTCCAACCTTGGATCGTAGGCGAAGAACATTACGAAACTGCACAAGGGGTTAAGCAAAATTTACAACGTTATAAGGAACTTCAAGACATTATAGCTATTCCTGGACTGGATGAATTATCGGAGGAAGATCGTTTAATCGTGGCAAGAGCAAGAAAAATTGAACGTTTCCTATCACAACCCTTTTTAGTAGCAGAGGTATTCACAGGTTCCCCCGGCAAATATGTTGGTCTCATGGAAACAATTAGAGGGTTTCAAATGATCCTTTCTGGAGAATTAGATGGTCTTACCGAACAGTCTTTTATTTGGTGGGTAATATTGATGAAGCTACCGTGAAGGCTATAAACTCTAACATGGAAAATTAATTTATAACATGACCCTAAATCTTCGTGTACTGTCTCCTAATCGAGTCATTTGGGATTCAGAAGTTCAAGAAAAAATTATATCTACTAATAGTGGTCAAATGGGCGTATTACCCAATCATGTTTCACTTGTGACAGCTGTAGATATAGGAGTTATGAAAATACGTCTCAATGGGAAGTGGTCGACTATGGCTTTGATGGGCGGTTTCGCCAAGATAGACAAGGATAGAATCACTATATTGGTAAATAATGCAGAGAGAGATGTTGACATCGATCTCCAAAAAGCCCAGGAAACTTTTCGAAGAGCTAAAGCTTGCTTAGCTCAAGCCGAAGGCAAAAGACAAGCAATTGAGGCTGATGTAGCTCTGAAAAGAGCTAGAACACTATTAGAGGCTATCAATGCTAGCCCCTCCGACTCTAATTAACATTTCCTATAATGATCTGAAAAAATGGATTCAATGTTCCGCCTAAATCCAAACAAGTGGAGTAAAACTTATTAGATGCCATCGAGTCTTCAATGGTATCTAATAAGTTTACCTACTATTGGATTTGAACCAATGACTCTCACCGTATGAAAGCGATACTCTAACCACTGAGTTAAGTGGGTCATTTATTCTCATAGGTAGAGTTGGATTTCTAAACGATTCTAAATCGAATTAAATGTATAGACAATGTATGTGTCCCTGGAACAGATCGAACTTATTGGAACGTATTAGATCATAGTATTGGATCATGAAATATCTACCTTGACAGAAAGTGATCCATCTGGTTAGTATAGTAGTGTATCACCAAGGCTGGCAAGGAAGGGCTATAGCTCAGCAAGGTAGAGCACCTCGTTTACACGTGCGCCAATGGTTTTCGGGAGAGTTTATCGATTCGTCCGATCCACTAAATAGATTCTATGTGAAATAGTCTTACTCTATCCATTTGTTTCTCTGGGGAACAATGGCATGACAAAGATGAAGTTCGATCTGATTCGAATTACGGATCTAATTGATATGGTCAATCCCAGCTCCGTTCAATGCCAGGCATAATGAGTATAATACGGGGACCTCAAAATAGATTCTTTTCGCTCTATGAACTTTTAGGTGTATGAAGTTCATATTTTACTTTTGGAGCGATAGAAGAGACTCTATTTGAGTCAATCTATGCCGGAGCAAGGCAGACCTACGTCAAATAAACCTTTTGAATAACTTTGGGATTGCTTCCGAAGGGTAATAATTTGGAGCACACGGAGCCATATTAGTATCTTCCGGGAAAGAGGAGAATGGCAGACTAACCGATCTTTCCATCGGTTAATGAAAGAGCCCAATGCGATAAAATGCATGTTGGGTTCTTGGAACAGTTCAATTTATTTTGATAATAAGAACTTTGATCTGTTCTACCGAGAAGGTCTACGGTTCGAGCCCGTATAGCCCTATAAATTCCACTAAGTGATACTACTTATATATATATATATATATATATCCCCTCATAGTCCCTATGACTTGGACTTGAAAAGTCTTTCAGATCATATCAATCTCATGTCCTTATCGAGATCGATGGATGGGAACGTTGGACCAGAGCAGGCAGATTAGTATTTTGGATCGATCGAGATTGATCCGATACCAGATGATCACACCTATAAACTCTTTTTTTTTTTCATTTTTATTGCTAGTTCTTCGAAAAATTCGAGAGTTCTCTCGAATATCATATGTTCCAAGCAATCCATCGTGCAGTCAAAGTATAGATCGGACATGTGGCTTTTAGCTCCATCCAAACGCAACGCATTCCGTTGGGGTTTAACAAAATCCTTTTCCGTTCAATCGAAAATCCCGGCTGTATCTATCCCTTTGCTAAATATCGGGGCGAAGATCTTGATCAACTAGGATTCTCTACAATAGGTTATGTGCAGTGAACCTATTTTTGAACCATAGAAGTGGCAAGTACTACGGATATTTCGAATACCTGGAAAGGTAAGGTAAATTCTTTGGAGTTGATCCATCCTAGCTAAAGGCGAACCTTTGGTTCGTTCTCTTTCTTCACCTAATATCATCACATTGTGTTTTAGACCCAATATTTTCATATTGGGACAAACACTCTTCCTTGCCTCTAGTTCCGTTATGGTAACATACCACAAACATGCAATCTACTGGCTATGCATATTAGATCTACATCTGGACCAACGTTTGCTTAAATCTACCCCACTATTTTATAGAATACACATATTTCATGGAATGCGTTCTGGAACAAACAATAGAATAAAGAAGTCTGTTGGGTTGAGACGAAAAAAATTATCACCCCTTGTCCAGAAATTATGTGGACTGCAACCCAAAAGAAGCTGCCTTCTGCCCCGTTACAAATAGATCTCTATAAATTCAATTTACACCGAACCATGTTAATGGTTATGGCCCGGTCGTTACAACTCGAATAACGTGGGATCTACCGAACCAATCTGCAAAACTGTGTTACCAAAGTATAATAGGAAAAACAATAATTATCGCCCGTGGGTTAATGGACAAAGGATTGATACGAAAGAAGAAATATTCTTCTTTCACGTTCAAAAGAACGGAGGGAAGATGGGATCGGGATATTTCTCCGGGAGAAATGCGAAATACTTCATCTCTATCACATATTTGATAGATGTCCACGACCGAACAACTTGTTCGAGATTTGGGAGTTAGTCATCGATCTTTCTTTGTGGGAAAAATGAGCCCTTTATCGGACTTGAACCGATGACTTACGCCTTACCATGGCGTTACTCTACCGCTGAGTTAAAGGGGCCCCTCATAATTTATATTATGCATCATATATAATGAGTCTACTATGGTAGAAGGATGGCTATACTAGAAACTACAGGCTGAGCTGATACGAAGACTACCCATTGGTGTAGGTTCGATTAGTAACCTATAATGAGTCTACTATGGTAAAAGAATGACTATACTGGTAACTACGGGCTGTAAGCCTACCCATTGGCGTAGGTTCAATTAGTAACCTATAATGAGTCTACTTTGGTAAAAGAATGACTATACTGGAAACTATGGTAAAAGAATGACTATACTGGAAACTACGGGCTGTATTGGCGTAGGTTCGATCCATTGGCGTAGGTTCGATTAGTAGTAACCTACGCATTTATTAAAACTGGTTAGGGAGGTAGAGATGATTCAATTTTTGGTAGCTTTTTTTATTGTCTTTACAACAATTATTTTCATTTTCCATTTTTGTCCAGAAGAGCTTAATAAACTGGTTAAAAGACGGGTTATGGAGAGAATGAGGCTACATTAGTTCAATTTTTGATAGCTTTTTTTTCTTGCCTTTACAGCAAGTATTCTAGCTCTCGAATTAGGTGTATAAACTCTACGATGAAATCTTATTATGCAGTCTTATGTATGGTGCAGTCTTCTATTTGATCAATATGATGCGATCCTATGATTGATGCAGTCCTATCTTTTGAGTCATCGTATAAACATATCCTTTTTTCAAGTAGAGCAGGTAACAAAATGAAACAATATAAAGCAGAAAATAAACTCAAAAAGGAACGTAGTCGCTTGTCCGCATCGGGCAAGGCCAACTCTTCATTGAACACAGTGATATCAACTCAGATCATATGAATTTCATGCACCGAGATATGAACGGTCATGATCGAATTCATGATGATCTCTCTCTCCTCATGAAGATTGCATCCCTCATGTACATGTAGGGGCTTCCAAACACTACACCACACACACTAAGTGGAGGTAGATATAGTAGTCAAGGGTTTCTTTTCACGGAAAATATCTCAGCTCGCCAAGACCAATACTATAGATAGGGCTCCCGCTCACGATCAACTGCGAGTGGGTTGGGAGCGGCCTCAAAGATACCCCCGAAAACTTACAAGGCTTGCATTCTGGGTGGCCTCAACTACAGTGAAACCTTGCTTCCCTCGCTTAAAGGGAGTATCTGGATAACACCGGTACCTTCCCTTTCTTCTCTGCATACGCCCGGTGGGTTTGGGTCAAATAGCACACTATAAAAGATAGCCTCTAAAAGGTAGCATCATAACAAGTCATATGGGTTGTAGTAGTTCAGTAGCAAGGGTAGAGACATATCCAGTTCTTTACCCAAATCTAGTTAATAAGTCCCACTCGGGTAGGGACAGACGTAGGGATAGATTGATTCCCCCGCGAAGACATAGCCGATTGGTCGAGTGAATCGGGTTGACTCAATTGGGGGGCCCACCAATGGGGGGCATCACCAGTGGCATCTAATCCAAATTGGAAGCCGTTATTACCTCGACCAGAGCTAGACACAGAACCTCCAGTCAAAATCAGTAGCAAAGCCATTTTCAATCCATACACGAAATAAAGATCATTTGTTCCCGATCAAGAGAAAGTTTTTCTCATAGTTTCACTCGGCCAGTTCTATTTACAACAAAATTCCTTCGTGAAGTTCCATTTCTAATTCCAACGCAGACCCATAGCGAGAAAGCCAGCTGTCTAAGCCAAGCAAGTAGCCAAGCCACCAGCCAACTACCTTTATGCAGCAGCAGTAGTTTAAGCAGTAGGCCCAACAGCAGCAGTGGATTCAGTAGATTCTATTGATGGGGCAGTTTATGCCGTCCTTGATTAAGGTGATCTAGTAGTTTACCCAACACCAGGCTTAGCCGTTGTTTCCTTACTCTCTTCCCTCCCTCTAAAGTAGCGTCAATTATCTGTATCGGGTTGACCTGAGTCAAGGGTAGAATGCAAGCATTAGCGATCAGGGGCAAGCTGTGTCGATCCTTAAACTCAACATGCAAGCGGTAGCGAGCATTACCCAACCAGGAGGCCACGCGGTATTGCAGGCAAGATGTAGGAACTGTGTTCCATATCGGCAAGTGAGTTCGAGATAGAGGGTCTCGAGGTAGAGGTCGAGGGTCAAGTTCTAGTGTCTATTTCATCGACTATATCGACTCTTGAATTGAGTGCATTGAAACCTGGCATCGACACCTGAATCGAGTACCGGCATCAACACCTGGATGAGTACCAATATCGACTCCTGTATCGAGTACCGGCATCAAAACTGATTTTTCGACGATATCCAACGATCGAGAAAATTGGTTGAATCCTGTGAAACTATCTGATCAGAGCTCATTGAGAGCTTCTTTTCACGGAGCAAATACGCTCCAATTTTTTGATTATTTGCATCATCCTCGGCCAAATTATAGGAAGAGATTACCTTCTGATATGAAAAGGATTTATATAAAAAGGAAGAATCTTACATATGGACAATTATTCAATCTTTTTCTCATCCACAACAATATATCTTCCTTGCTCATTGGTGAAATAGGACCCATTCACTCGGAAAAAGAGACTATTTCTTTGATCAAGTCACAAGTATCTAACATATTCTTACCTAAATATTTACAACGAAAACGAAGTGGTGAACAACCGTTTGTATTAATCTATGATTTGTACAGATCCTTCAATTTACTAACTCAATTGAATCCATTTGTTCGTGACAAGAGATATATTTCCTCGATCGAAGAGATTTCTACAACGCCTTTAACAAAAGAACAAATAGTCAATTTGGAAAAAACTTTTTGCCAACCTTTTTTCAATAGATCCGATTCAGAAGAAAACAACTTGGATAAATGCCTTAAAAGGGGTTTCAGTTCAAACGTGGGTCTTATTCAAACTCGATCTTATCAAAATGATTTACTATCCGAAATATTTTCCAATAAGAACCAGGAAATGTTTCATCGTATTCAAGATTGGTTTGTAACCAAAAGTTTCAAAAACATAATTGGAAACGAGGGCATAGATGGGGGGAGTACCCTTTCTAATTCATCTAAAGAGGAGCAGAAGATTATACCATCACCGCATTTTAATGAACCTGCTAAAAAACAGGAGATGTATAGGATCTCTCAAATAGATAGTATTTTCTCAAAATGGGATTTTTTCAAAACACATATGCCATGGTTTTTTACCTCTGCATGGTGTAAATATCTTGAAAATATGCTTTTATATACTCTTCCAGAGATATTACTACATGGCAGTAATCCATTTGTTTCTATTTTGCAAGATGTTAAGCATAATATTATGCTTAAATGGAATATATTGTGGGAACTTTCTCATCCATTATGGGAACCTATCAAATGGAAATTGAGAACGAATCTAACCAATCTTTTGAATTTTAGATTCAGAACGACTCTTATTAATAATTTTTTATCTTCCTGCGAGGATTGTTTCATAGAGGAAACTAGTGATCGAGAATGGACACATCGGAGATTACTAAATGCTCGGAGGTATGAATATGGGATTCTTATCCCTTTTTTCGTTCTTACGTATTCTATTCTTCGATATTTTAAAGTGATTTATTCCGCCTTTATCAATTTAAAGATAGACTTTGAACTCATCCAGTATTTAGAGGATCCATCATACGTGTTAGAGTTGCAAAAACTGATAAATCCTCCCGTGTATAATTACCTTCTCTATTATATAGACATAGAAAGTCTTCCTTCTACGAAGAGGAAGAGGAAGAATAGAAAGCTCAATTTGCTTATAACTATAATAAGAGAGTTGAACGGATTGTGCTCTAGCATGGATATCTCCGAAAAAGAGATGGAAATACTAGTTCGGTTTCTAATGACGGAAAAAAACCTTTCTCAATTTGAATCAAATATGACTGTAAGTCATATTTTCCTCAAGAAGGAATTTGGAGATCAAATCACTGGACAGCCGGGGCTTATTCACTTACGATATTTGGCCCACACTTATCAAAAAGGTCTAATGAACTACGAGTTAAATCTGTTTTTTTTAGCAGAAAACCGGATATTCCTTGCTTTTTATCAGAAGATTACCTCTTCACAAATATTGTGTCAACCCAACCCCAAAATGCCTTTCTCATTCCACTCAGGATCAATATTGCTTAGTTATTCTCCTCATCTCTCCTCCCTGCGATCTATCTCTATTTTACAGATAAGAAAAGAAGGGAA